>VUQH01048587.1:43206-54706 GCA_015106775.1 Etroplus canarensis | reverse complement strand
AGCTCCCTGCAGCATTAGAGCAGAGGGGTGGTGGTGGTATATAGAGGGGTAGTGGCGGCCATCTGGAGCTGAAGGTCCGCTGTCATTGGGTGGCTGCTGCGCCAGTGTCATGTGACTGAACTGGGCGTTGAGGGAATCAGGCTGCAGAGATAATTATGGGATACACTTAACAAGCTACAGATTACATTCAACGCCACAGATACATGTAAATTTACAGCAAAAGGGCACTGATGATCAGAACCTGGGTCGCAGAATTTAAAGCATTTATCTTACTTAGAATACGGATCAATACATAGCTCAACCACTGGGAATACATTTCTAAGCTAAGCGTTAGATCAAAGATATTTCTCACACTGACTTTCACTTTAAACAAATGCAGTGAGCTCATATATCTGACCCAGGTCTGCAGAGTAAACTAATCATCAGTATCAGCAGCACACACCAGTCCAGGTCATCTCTGACATGTTGTTGGAAAAGTGGTGTTTTTAGACATGGATTATTCAGCACCAACATCTGGTGATGAATTAAATATTAATGGAACTTTCCACAGGCATAATTAGTCACAGAGGCATGTCTTTCACTAAAACCAGGTCAAAAATGAGGTTAAGCGAATGCATGATCTACATATGTGGAACCCATTCCGACTGGATTTAGATACACCTTTCCATAGTTATTTGGCAGAATATTAAAATTTGCATTTCTCCACTAATGTATAGATAGGACGAGACATGAACTTGTGGGTGGACTAAAACTCCACTTTCAAAATGATAAGATAATTAATCTGGTCGCAGAGCATGAAATATAAATACAGGTACATTTTTAATATATTACGGCTAATAATTATCTAAGGAACTCACGAAAAGACACAAAAATACAGTATGGAGACCTGGGTCAAAGTAGAGCTCAGAGGATTTCTTAAGCACGACCCAAAAAAGTGAAATTTTTTGACTTTGTGGACATTTGTGTCAGAGTTTAATTGACTTATCCAAAAGCACAGACACAAAAAAGCCTATAAATAAGCTCTTAATGAGTCAGGTCAGACAGGAGATGGAAGAAAGAAGTTCTGTACCACAGTGTATTGTTGGTTAGAACAGACGGGCAGGAACTGAGAAGGAGGAAGAGGAGGAGGAGGAAGAGGATAAGAGACCGTTGGGTTGTAGACAGGCTCAGAGGGTGGCTGGAGAGGAGAACAGATCGGCTATGGAGGGAAGGAAAAAAGAGACGGACAAAGGTACAGGACATGAGATTGGATGAAGGATATTAGTAACTGGTGGGAGCCTGAACAGGCACCTCACTAACCCCCTCCCTCTTTGTTGGTGCTCCCTCACTTGTAGAGCTTCACTGAGCTTTATTATTTACAAAGAGCAATACAGAAATAATTAGCTCTCGCATTACATGAATGTAAAAGAAATATCCAACACCAGAAAGGAACCTGCTGTTCGCATTTTCAAGCAGTAAAAAAGTATGACTAAAGCTTAGGATGAGGTCTTTCTATTACCAACACAACACTCATTTGGATAACTCTTTTGGCTACCATTCAGGGGCGTTTCCAGGATTTTTTAACGGCTAATCAGAAAGTTATTTTTTTTAATCCAAAATAAAGAATCAATAGGAAATTAGAATATTTAAACAGAAATAAAATCTGTAGAAAACAGGTATAGAAAGCAGTTGGCTCAATTTTCAGGCTCATGTGCAGCTCTGTTCAATTAGAGATTTATTAAGAGAAATGTGGTTTAAACAAAATTTGGGTTGGATAATTATTGTTAGAATTTTCTCCTTAAGCAAAAGTTATCACCTCACTTAAGTATCTTAACCCTAGTACTGCTGGGCCTCAATATATTGATGTCCCAGATAAGTTTCGTGTCCTGCTGGTCGTCTATATATCGATCACTTCCAGTGTTTTCATTCACTGCCGGTCGTCTAGCTGGTCGCCTAGCTGGCAGGACTAGGGTTAATCCATGATTTATCTATAAGTAACTAAAGCTTTAAAATGAATAGCATGCTGTACAAAATACAATATTTGCCTTGAAAATATAGCAGAGTAGAAGCAAAAAGTAGGATCAGAAAAATTACTTCCAAGTACATTAAAACTATTTAGGTAAACGTGCCAACATACTTTCCTACTGGTCTTATCTATGCTTTTATCCAATGGTTTTAGGCGTTGTAAGATTTAAAGTACTCCATTACAATGGCACCTATGGGGCACCAAAAGGGGGCAAATTATATTTTGGGGGGCCTTTGCCACCCCGTGCCCCGTCATCTGTAGGCTGCAAATGTGGCTTCCCTGCTGGGGAAGGAGGGAATAGACAGCGCACACGATCAGGACAGAGCTTTTAGTTCAAGCTCTAATAAAGTAGTTCCACATTTAATACAAGGGATGTCACCAGGACTGACACTTACAAAATATTTTGATGCCAAAATTCTGAAAATGTTTTTTTTTTTTAGTACCATGTAGTGAGGTTGCAATTCTTCCACAACTGATGGGCAGGCCCACATGAAATCTGTGCCTGCAGAATTCTGCAGATTTTCCACACAGACATTAAGTAGCAACAATCATTTCTAAAGTCTTGGGTTTTAATCTTCCCAGAACTTTTATATTTCTTTATCTTGGACATGTCCCAGATGAACTAAGCAACACTGACAAATACTGCCTGAAAATCCTGCTGGCAGCAAGCAAAAAAGCCATTACAAAGTGCTGGCTTCAGAAAAATTGTCCTACTGTCGCACTGTTTGTCAACACTGTCATGCACATACATACGTTGGAAGAAATAACATATTCTATACGGCTCAAAAAGAATTGGAAAAGAAATGGCTTTCTTATTGAGCCCTTGGGACAGACTCATGATAACCCTTGTAAAACGTGTGTAATTCATTTACAGTAAATGTATTTTTTCTTGTTTTCTTTAAAATGTTCACTTTTTTGTATTTCATCCCACAACCCCCTGTTTCTTTGTGATATAAAAAAAAGTTTTTGAAAAAAATCTGTAAATGTGTCTTTAGGTACTGTGGGCAGTGTATGTAGTGAGGCTGCACTTCTGTGAAAACTGCCGGGCATTCCCACGTTAAATCTAAGCCTCAGAATTCCTCAGATTTTCTGTCAGGCAAATGTTTGCCATTTCCCTCTCTCTGTCTCCTGAAAACATGTCCTGAAATCGTCACGATGAAAGGTAAAGTGTTCCACTGAAAAGCTTAAGTAAATTGATATTTATTTCAGCCTGTTGTAATGTTGAGAAATTTTATGTTGATTTATAGGTTTAAATAAATCAACACATTTGCTCAGAAAACAATGATTATCTTATTTTTTCACTAATAATTAATAATGTAAGAAGCAAAAAACACTCAAAGACAGATGGCATTGCTAAAATATTTGCATTGTATAAAAGCTTAAGTTAATGTTATCAAACTAACATTACTTTAGATTAAGATAAAGCAGCTCCAGACTTCACACAAAACTCAAATGAGCCTAAACTCATTTTGCAGAATGCCAACATTATCTTAATCCTCTTGAGTCCACGGACGCGCCTTTATGTCCAGATCACATAACCGCAAATCGCATGGCGTAGCTGCAAGATGCAGCCTCACTGACTCTCCGTTTCAACTTGTGTTCAACGTGGGCTTAAAAACTATATACCAGTGTTTAAATCACATTGATAGTAAATCCAGACTTATGATGAATATTTTATTTCTTTTAAATGGGACAAAAAAAAAATAAATCAGCCTCAGACTTGGAAGTGACAAGATTTGTCAAGATACCAGAAGTTTAGTTGTCGGTATCAATACCAGTACATTTACACAAATCCTGATGCTCAGTTTGACTTTTCTTTTTTTAACATAGTTTGCATTTTGCCTTAGACACAAAGTACTTCCAAACCTGACTCTCACTGCCTTTCTAATCAATGAGTCGGGACGGAGCTATTGTGGCAGCCGCACCAATTGTCACACTTGAAGGCATATGCTGCCCCTGTCACTTCTGCAAAAGGTATTGTGAGCTGGTTCTGGTGATATTCAGTTAATACTATAAGAAATAAATTAAGTCATTGGACATTCTAAGGATAGTGGCTTAAACTGCAGCAAATAAAGCAATTTGCCCCTTGGGATTAATAAAAGGTTCCGATTCTGATTTGAAACGAGCTGCTCAATCCATTTCTTATTTTGCTCTTGAGGTTTTGGTTTTTGTAAAAAGGAATTAAAAAAGCTTCAGAATGTGAAGAAATCTAAAGCCTGACAGCACTAAACTATAACTTAAGTGTTAGCAGTCAAATGGTTTAGTGAAGCCCCTACTCCCATTTCAACATTTCAAGTTAGTGAGGTTAAGAAAAAGTAAGGAAAACACTGAAATTAGTTTAAACACAGAAAAAAAAAAAAAAACTGCATCGTCCACTGACCTGGGAGTGAAGGTGATTGGTTGGCTGTTGCTGTGCTGCAGCAGGGATTGGCTGCTGTGGGGTTTTCCCCTGCTGTGGGATCCTGCCAGCAGCAGGGGGGATGCTGGCCGGGTTATAAACTACAGCGCTGCCATCGGGATGGATGAAAGGCTTGCCTGTCAAAGTTAATTCATAAGAGACCAAAAACCACTGTGATGCGAATGTTTCACACACAAATAATTCAGCTCCATGCAAGGAGAAAATCTTGAACGATGACAGTGAAGGACACACCCAGGCTGGGTCCAAGGAAGAATAGTCAACAAGAAATAACAACCTTGGCAGCTTCTGAAGAAGAGTTCGGAGCCCAGAAGTATACAACTGTGTGCTGGGCCCATGTTACATATTTACTGATTTCTCCCATCTGTTTGCTGCATTTTCATCAGCATGCTTTGGTCTGACTACTAATTTTACAGACAAACTGAGTGCAGCCCAATGCCAACCTGTAATTCGCTCCCAAAGTCATGCATTTTCATTAGGAAAGCAGAAAATTACAAAGTGGGAAATTTTATTTTTGGATCATTTGATTTAACACAGCAGACTGAGGTTGGGTCACCACACTTGTAATTAAGAATCCCTGTGACTTCATGTGCTTTTTGGTGATTTTTACAAATAGAAACAGAGGGACAGCATGACCTACCTGTGTGTGGGTTGACCAGAACGCTGCCAGGTGGTATCCCTGAGGCTTCCAGCGGCAACAGGTAATAGTTTGTTGCGTCTGTAGCTGGTGGTGGCTGTGAGGGGACGATCTTGGTCATCTCAGGGTGTCCGGGGCCTCTGGTGTCGGGGGCAGGGTGGATTAAAGGTGCGCTGGGGACTTTGGCCCGGGAACAGGCTGACACTGGGAGGGGCAGCTGGGGACGGGATAGGGAGCTGGACGAGGAACCGACGCTACTGCATGATTCTGAACCTGAAGAAAAGGAGAACAAAGAGGCAATTAACAACTGCTTGCTGAATTCCCCACAGCGAGCTTAACTTGTTGCTTTTGGCATGTTAGTTATTCACATGGGAAGAATACAACGGATGGTGATAATGAAGCATGGGGGGATAGTCACAGTCATGCCTCTTGCCATTCATGCAAGCCCTCTTGTGGTCGCATTGCATTCCGGTCTCTTGAGGCAGCCGTTGATGGAGAAACTGGTATCTCTGCACCGTCTGTGATGGATTTCTCTCTGTATAATTAACGAATGTTGTGCAAAATGCTGAGTGCACAAAGTGGGTTTTGGGAGGAGGGACTGACACCGCAATCTGGTGTTTAGGATTTTAGCCGGCTGAGTTTAATATTGTCCCCATTAAAAAACTTGTTAAAGGACTCTCATGGAAGCAGGAGAATAAGCCTGTAGTTAAGAATATATTCATATTTAAAGAAGTTGAAATGTAATATTAACAGCTAACTCGGCAATTTAACTTTTGTGTGTGTAATAACCATATCAGAAGCTACTCAGTCAAACCAAGCAATATTTTTTATGTGTGAGGTCCTAATGTATTTTAAAGTAACAGTACAATATGCACAGAAATGCACCATTAAAGCATTAGGTGTTCTGTACTTCCATCTATGTGTAATTCTTATGTTAATCTCTAACAGACGAGATTAAACATGCCTTTTATAGCCAAAACATGTTTGTCTTGCCCATCAAAAAATAACAAACCCCAATCAGGCAGTCATTGATAAGTATTTATCTTTTCCACTTGTCAATGCCATCTACACTGCTCCTTTATATAATATCAAAAGTATATTTAATACGTATTATATAATCAAACCGTATTTCAAATGCCACTGAAATGTGCGGCACTTGCTGCTGTGTGTAATGTTGCACGCATACAATGTCAGATTAGTCTTCCAGCTGTGACTTATGTAGAAGTGCTAGCAGCAGCAGCCTTCTTTCCCTGCAGGTTCACATCCACATGCCTCTGCAGGATGTAGACACACAGTTTCAACTGTTCAAAGGTTTCATGCCATTTTACTCTGACAAAACCTGCATATCACCACTCACATTATAGCTCAAACCAGAACATAAGTGATGTAGTAGCTAATCCAGAGATAGGGGCAGAAATTCCTGTGAAAATGGAAAAGTGCCCATAAAATGACAAATGTGACCTTTGGCACATTTGGATGAAAACGCATTAGGTGATCAGTGTACAAGTTTGATTACATTCTAACCAATACTTCAAGAGGAGGAGTAATTCTTAAGAATTGCAGATGGATGGATAACTTGGCATGGGATGGGCGCATCAGTCCGGACCAGAACATCAGTGACATAGTAGCTTATATGACTCATGAGCCATCACAATTCACAGGTTATTGTAAGTACAAAAAGAAACCGAAAAGTTTTCTCAACACCGCAAACTTATGAGAATGAAAATCTGCCGATAGGCTCACAAACAGCCATATCCAGGGCAACGGCGCTAGTTCTTGACTAGCCCTAACCTATCTTATGACATTATAATGTCACAAATAAAGAGATGAGGCACGCGCGCACACACACACACACACACACACACACACACACACACACACACTTACTATATGAACATCACAATCCTGACCAACACTCTTAGAAGTAGCAACTCTTGTGAAAGACCTTCTGCACATTTGAGAGCCATTAGGGGATCACTGTGTACAAGTTTCTGCCCAATATTCTGGGAGAAGTAGCGATTCTTGTGAATTGTGGATGGACAGACACCTCACCAATGCTTGAGCTTATCGGTTCTTCTGCTGGACAAGCTAAAAACAGCAGGAGGGATTTCTCAAGCTTAACTAACAGTACTGGCTGACTCCTCATACAGGCTATGCAAGGATGAGTGACGCTTTTTTGAAATACTACGTGTGTGTGTGTGCATTACTTTGCCATCAGGAGTAAAACAGAGCTGATCATTTTGGACTTGAAGTTATTAGATACTGAATAACAGTAACTTTTACTAAAACACAGAAAATAGAGAGGACTTTAGAAGTCAGTGAGTCTATGCACGTATTGTCAGAGCTATGAAAATGAGAAAAACAGCATGTCTACAGCAGCAGAATTCCAGCTATTGCTTAGTATAATGAGCAAAGCTGAATACAATGACAGCCTGTGTTCACAGAGTCATTATGGCTGTGTTAATCAATATATTGTGTTTACACCACTTACACCTATCACAGTTGTTGTTCTGCACTGCTGAAGTTACATTTGAAGCTACAGTGTAGATTTTGCACCCTAAGAATCAAGCATATTCTATAGAATTGAGTAACATATTGTAGAACAACAGAACATTTTATATACTATTTGTATGGATTCTGTGTAAATTCTTATTCTGTAATCTGTAAACTACAGCCATCAAACAAAATATTTTTCATTAAAAGGCAGTGAAGAAAAAACAGAAAATTACCTCAAATTTGTTCTTACATACAGTATTTCAGTCAGTGTGTGTAATTCACACCACTGGATTCAGAAAATAGATCATAAATAATAAGTTGTGTTCCTGACTGGGAGTGAGAACTGGATGATTCCGTCATAATTCAATCAGACGAAGTGAAAAAGATTCAGCCTCCATCATACAAAAGCTCCTATTTTCTGGTAAAGATGGCGGGTGGCCTGTGGCAGTGAAAGCTTATTTGAGGGCTGAAAGACAAAGGCAGAGGAACATGGCAGCACAAGCGAAATGTCTCCTCGACTTATACTCCCCAAACACAAAGTGAGGGCAGCCAGCTGCCTCGTAAACAACTTAAAAAAAAAACCGCTCAGGCAGGAAGCCTTCTGCTGCTGCTGTTAGCTCTCTAAAAACCAGGGGATTGGGGGGAAAATAGCGAAACGCTGGTGAGAACAAAATGGGGAGCAGAGGTCGACCGAGGATTTCCACCCTGACTTTCACTGTGATAAAGATGACAAGCTTGTAATTCAGAGCATCTCATCGCAGCCAATCAACTTACAGATGATCATACTGTGGAGTAAGCACTTGTGGTTTGAGCGGCAACCTGAACTTCATCTCAGTGACATGGCACTGACATTTCCCTGTTCTTACAGTTATACATTATACAGCATCTCCTCCCTGTTCCCTTTCCCACTGCTGCTACTGCTACTCCTACCACACTTTTAAGGGCCTCCTCCAACGCCAGGTTGCTGTGCTTGAATTAGTTTTGGCAGCTGTCCGGCTACTCTTGGACAAAAAGGACTTTCATCGACCACGGCAGGACGACAAACATTTCATCTGATGAGACCTCAGGTGCCCCAAAAATGGATTTTGCTTGAAGCGCTCATGCTACATTCTTATTATTTCTGTTTCTCATTTGCCATCTAATTAGCAAATTGTTCCTCCTCATGCTGCGACAGAGTTTCCTCTTCCTTGTCTGCATGACTGAATGAATAAATTAGATGCTCGCTTGCTAATGAGACAAATCCCTCCATTAGTTTCATTTTAACACAAAAGCCATCAATCACCAAAAAAAAACATCTGATGGAAAATCAGTTCATTAAAAATCTGTCGATAACAGAATAATGAGAGCTACATTTTATAAAGACTGCACTGAGTCATTTCATTTCAAACATACTTAGGATACTTTAAGGACACTGTTTGTAGCATTTAAACAAATATGTGGATCTGCTGATATCGGTATATAGCAAATAAATGACATTTTGCCAAAGTCAGTCGATGATATTTACCTGTTGTGCTGTATCAATACTGTACTGGCTAAAAGGTCAAGAACACTGTGATGAAAAGCTGAAACTATTTTTTTATTCATCATTGAAGAAATTTTCTTTGTTTCCCTGGTAACTGGCCAAATTGCTCTTTTAACCAGAACATCAATGGTGCAGTAGCTCATCCGTCTAACAATCCATCACAATTCACAGGTTACTGTGATGAGTGAAGTTTAGAAATAAATTGAGAAGCTTTCTTGTCATTGATTGGCTGTACTGCACAAACAAATGAGAATCAAAATCCACTAAGAAGTCAGTGAGGCTCACAAACAGTCATATCCAGGACAACGGCCCCAGTATAGCTTAAGACCTTACTGTCGTAAATAAACCTAAAATTTATGTATAGATGGCAGAGGGCCACACGCAAACACTCGTTTTATCAACATTACAATCCAGAGCAATACCCTAGGAGTAGTGATTCTTGTGAAAATGGAAATGCACCATTCAAATGAAAAATGTGACCTTGATCTTGAGCACAGTTTGGGTGAAGACCCATAAGATGATCATTCTGTTCATATTCCATTAAAATCTGAGCAATACTCTAGGAGGAGTAGTGATTCTTGTGAAGTGACGCCTCACCATGGCATTAGCTTGTTGCCCAGACGAAAGAAAAATCAATACCTCCAAAGAATTTCACATGGTGCATTTCTAGTCTGAGCACACCATTGTTTTAGAATACTGTGATGAAGATCAGAAAAATATCTGTCTCTTTAATAACTTTTAGCATAATTATTTTTAACAGAATTCCACGACTGGTGCATTCTTAAATGTACTGTGTTGCTCTGCTGCCTCTTGCCTGTTTTCGAGAGCCTCCCGGTGCTCTTGCTGCTCGCCGTGCTGTCCCCTCGGACGAGGCCAGGGGAAATACCGCTGAAGCTGCTGGCCTTGGTGATGGCGGGCCTTGGGGCGAGCCGGTTGGAGCTGTCCGAGCTGTCGGTGCTGCTCCAAGGCCGAGGCTCGCCGTGTTGTGGCAGCGCTTCTGTCTCCGAGCTGCTCTGCCGGCTGGCATCGGACTGGCCAGCCCGCAACCTGCACAGCAAGAGAGTATTAGTTTTTCAAACTATGTTGTCATCAGTTGGTTCTGTATCTATAATATGCTTACGCTTACAAAAACTAGTTATGGACAGCAAACTGTAACACTGGTTTTCCCCCTCATTATCCTGCCCATTAAATGCATACACTGGAAAAGCAAGAACCATAAGTTTGCACATTTTGCCCTTTTAAAGAAATGAGCTGAATGGCTGTTGAGCTATCAGAGTAATTTTTCTGTCTTCCTGCTGAGGATCAACTCATTGTTTCAGCTTGAATCCTAAAAAAAAAGTGTATTTTAGGCCTCTGACACGTTACCGCCTTCAGTCATCTTGTAAGAACATACACCACAGCGAGACTGCATCTTCTCCTAGCCAAACACCTTCATGAAGTCTTAAATATTTGATCAATAAAAAATATACCCCGATGTTTTCTTTTGGGGGCAAAAAAAAAACCTATTCTGCAGGTTTAATTGGACAGTTTTTGATGTGAATAGGCCACCCCACATGAGGAGGCCTGGGCAGAAAATCCTGTTAAACAGGAGCTCTCTCCAGCAGCAAAAAACAAATCCTCACATCAGCACTCCTGTTCCTGAGCGAGCCGATTAAGACAGACGGCGATTCAAAGGGTTTTCTCTAGAAGATGTGTGCGTGTGCGTATGGACCCACCTGAACATTTGCCGCCTCTGTTGGGTGCTCATGCATGCGTCTTCATCCTGAGCACTGAAGGGAGAAGAGAGGCATTTTAGAGAGCAGGCGCTGACAAAAATGAGCTATCTACCATTTTAAAACGTGGCCGGGCTGCCTCTAATTGCTGCTCTGACAGGAATACTATAAAAGTGATTGAACTTCAGTTAAAGTAGCAGCTTTTCTGGAGAGCCTCAGTTCCGCTTTATAGAATGAAATCGGCTCTACCTCGGCCAATTAGCTAACAATTCATCATCCGCGTTAAGTTAGATGCAGCTTTTTGGGAAACATTTCTATTCAATGAAAGGTGGAGAAGCGTCACTGATCATGTGATTAATGCAAATTTTACTACTTACCTTCTATCTAGTATGAAGTGATCTCCCTGTGGGTGAAGAGGAAAATTATAGTCGATAAGAGGAAAAGATAGCTCATCTGCAATGAAAGGTGTTTCATATTTCTGCAATTTCTCTTTGTAGTATTGATCAATTTGTCAATAAACACGTTAACAAATCTGCTGTTGCATCAGGTGCTCGAAAGTGTACATGTCTACCAATAAATTCAAAAATTGGGAGCACTCTCCTGTCTATAAATCCAAAAATCAAGCCGTGGTAATTGTGAGCAAGAAATCTAGTGAATTTGCACATGAATAGAAATGACACAAAGATTTGAGCAACATGCCCCCACCACCACC
>VUQH01048587.1:17588-30655 GCA_015106775.1 Etroplus canarensis | reverse complement strand
CCATGCACACACACATACACACACAACTGTGTCAGTTTCATCACAGTGACAAGCCAAAGTGTAACAGCCAGCGAGCACAATCAATTCTTGCAAGCAGATCATAAATTCAATAAATTCACATTTCAGCTGACACATCTATTCCCTGAGTGACCGAGTTTTTCACTGCTAAGACTGTAGCTTCTTATAACTTCTCAAATAACTTGATCACAAACTAAGTAATTGAAAAAAAAGGCATTTTCACAAAAACAAAAAAACAAAACCCTCAAGCTTTCTTATGTTTTTCTAGAGGGAACATCAATGCAGTAAGCACAAAGGAAATGTCCAAACGAGCTGTATTCTCATTCATAATTCACACCACAGCCTCCGCTATCACTCATGTGATGGCATCTCAACACACTGCAGTGAAGTCATTTCTGGACGTGTGCATGACAGGAAACACGAGTACAACTTCCATCTCAATCCAAGCAAAGAACGCAAGTCAAGTGCACGAGACAGGTTTGGTGCATCCGTGCGCAACATGCATGTCGAGAGTACCGTACCTTTGAGTACTTCACAGGCTGTCCACAGGTAAGGGAGGGGTGCAGGGAAAAAAATAAAATCAAACAAACCACAGATGCTTGAAAGGGGGAAAGAGGATTGTTACGTTTTTTTGTTTTTTTTTTAAAAAGTGGAGAATTCTGAATTAAATATGAGTGGCCTACATTTTGTGCATGATTGCGCTTCTAGAGCAACTCAAAACAAGTCATACAAGCACTGGGGAAAAAAAAACGTATCTGTAATGTCTTTTTAATGTCTGTTCCTGAGCTGAAAAATTTAAGCAGCATAAAACAAAATGTGGTGGCACTGGTCTGCAAAAATACAATAAAATGACAATTCCCTCAGCAATAAGAAATCTCAAGCAAAGAATTCACCATTTTCATACTAGGGCTGCCGCTGTTAGAAAAATACTGCACTCCATTATTATAGTTTCCTACGGCAGAAACCTGAATTCCTGCAGATTGCCTTTTGCTGTTCAGTCCTATTTAACTAATCTCATGTTGGTGTCAAAGGCAAGCAAATTCTAGTCTACGCCATTCTTAAATGGCAGGAGAATTCTAATCCAATCTTTCCCAAATTCTAACTGCTCAGGGGGATGAAACTGAATTGGTCCGGGTTATAGATCATTTAAAACTCACACTGAAAACCACAACTTCTTACCTTTGCTGGATTATGCTCATTTACTCATTAAGAATACACCTCAAGTAGTCAGATGCTGTAAACATTTATACATCTGCTTTATGTTTTGTTGCTCGCTGGAACTGGATATAACATTCTCTGTGCTGCTGCTCTCTATGCTCACTCTGTATGTCTGAAGGTTTTCCAATTGACTTGCTTTTATATAGGAAGTGGTTCCCACACTCCCACTTGGGTGATCCAGGTATATTAATGACTGTCCAAGTATATTTTGTTTTTGAAATCCATCTGAGGTGATGACATGAGCGATTTACGATCAGACTGGCTCTTATTTTGAAAGTTCAGTCGCTGCTAACCAGCTAGCTCTGGTTCACTGTGGGTTAAGTGGTCAGGTTGTCGTTCCTGACTAGTCTCTCGCCTCATGTTTGGACAGACTCCAAGTCCACCAGCTTGAATGGCAGCTGGCAGTGATAGTCCTTGTTCTGCTACGAACTACAGGGCCGCTCTAACCACAATCCAAAGCAGAGGGAGAACTGAGTACACCAAGGCTGGAGAATGGCCAAGTTGATGAAGCGGAAGTTTGCTCACGGGACGAGGACCTTACTTAAAGGAAGCCGATTTGCAGCAGTTGTATATTTAAAAAAATATGATTTTTATCTGCAAGTTATTTTTAAAAATAAGCACGAGTCCACCCTGCACATGCCTACTTCCCAACTATTGCTTCAAATGAGATGTAATTCTGTGAGACCACTGACTCTCCTCAGGCTCACTCCTTATCTGTGTACATACAGTCATGTGAAGAAGTTTTCACAGGACTAATGCAGTCATGTGATAAACTATGTAGCCGCCATGATTCAGTAGTTTATAAAACCACCTTTAGCGACAATAACTTAAGGTAATTGTTCTCTATTAGTTTATCAGTCTTTCCCATTATTATGGAGGAATTCTGGCCCATTCTTTTTACAACATTGCTTCAGTTCACTGAGGTTTGCAAGCATGTGTTTATGCACAGCTCTCTTAAGGTCTCTCTTGAGGTCTTTGACTGGACCATCGCAACACCTCACTTCTTTTTCTTTTTGATCCATTCTGTTATAGATTTGCTGGTGTACTTAGGATCATTGTCCTGTTGCATGACCCAATTTTGGCCGAGCTCTGGCTGTCAGACAGATGGCTTCCACACCCTAGACTACTTATAAGTGGAGCTCCAGGTTGACTTAATGACTGTATGGAGTTCAAGTCCTGCAAATGCCAGAAAAGCCCAAATCATCACCCCTTCACCACTGTGCCTGACAACTGGTTGGAGTCGTTTGTGCTGATATGCTGTGTTTGCTTTTTCACCAAATGCGGTTCTATGTATTATGGTGGAACATCTCCACTTCGGACTCCACTTTGAAGCTACAAGACCCAGAAGTCTTGTAGCTTGTTCAGATGAAACTTTGCAAACCTAAGTCGTGCTGAGTGAAGAAAAGAGGTTTTCTCCTGGCAACTCTTTGAAACAAGTCATGCTTATTCAGTCTTTTTTAAATTGTACTTTCATAAACTTCAGTATTTAACATGCTAACTGAGGCCTGTCAGGGCTCTTGGGTTTGTTGAAGTTTCTCTGAGCTTTTCACGGTCTGACTTTACAGTGAATTTGCTGGGACGTCCACCCTGGGAAGACTGTGGCATTGTGTTAAACACCTGAACACTCCTGACCCACAAACTGCCAAACTACTGCTTTTATAGAGGTGGCCGCACATGTTGATGATAATTTAATCAAAATGCATTTGATTAGCAGCACCTGGCTGCTAATTACTCTCTTAATTTCAATGGAAGAAGCAAGCATGTACATAGTTTTTAACAGGACTGCATGGGGTCTTCATGACTGTAGATGTGTAATAACAAAATAAGCCATGACCTACGCTCTTACAATAATTTAAAAATGTCAGAACTAAACTGGACAAAAAAGCCACCCCTTTTTCCTGGAACAATCTACAGAAAAACCTGAAAATATCAGATCTGACCAAATAGTTTGGGAATTTGAGGCAATTTTAAAGAATCAAGATGATATTAAATATGGTCATTGTGACTGTAAGTTGACAGCAATACTGAAGTGTTGACCTTGATATGCTATCTGATAATTCTGCCATATTGTGTGTTTATCATTGTTAAATGTCTGCCGCCTTCTTAACCAAATAACTCAATTAAATCAGAGAATTTCAAATCTTAGTGAGCCTTTTATCTCGATACATAAAAGGATTAATAATCATTTTCTTGGAGAATGAATTCATTTCAGCAGAGCATATGCTGCCAAAGTGGTTGCACTGTAGGACCCTTTCCTTCGACATGCACACACTCTTAATAAGGCACACTGCAGAAAACAAAAGCCAGACATTTGTCTGTGAGGGATTCGGGTCGGTTTTACGCGTTCCTCCATTTAGCTGTCATGTGAAAGCAGGCGCTGGATGTGAGGTGCAGAAAGCAGAGAGAGGCCGACCGCCCAACAGTGTGCGAGACAGCTCGGTGCCTCTGTGCTTCATGCACTAGTGGCTGTGTGTGTGTATATAAACAGAAGGTCTCTCAGTAGCACACATAGGGGAAAGTGGAGGAAAGGAAAAGGTAGGGAGGGGGGAGACCTGGCAGGAGCCATTTCAGTGTAAATTGTAACAGAGCCCAGTCCTCTGTTTCCCAATCCCAATATGCATCCACATGCACAAACACTGCTCTGTCCTTCCCACCTGTCCTCTAAAAATCAAAAGGACAACCCATCCCCTCCCTCACTGAGCTCGAGGGCTGCTGCTCGCCCATCTCTAACGCCTGTGACCTGCCGCGCCCCCTTTCTGTATCAGGTAATATGGATGGGGAGGAGGGGGCGGCGATTGTGGGCGGGCAGGGACTGTGAGCGCACCGCCTCACCAGCTAATTGAGCGGCGTGGGGCCGGTGGGGAATGAACAATGCCGTCAGGAGATAAAGGAATGGGAAAAGAGGGGGAGAGGGAAAGGGCTGAAGTCAGCAGAAGTAGGGCGGCCACCGGCCACCTGTCCTGCCGCAGAGGACGGTGCTGGAGAGCCGGAGGCAGATGGTGGCAAAGTCACCCCCTCTTACCTCTGTCGGAATGCATTTTTGCCTCCTGATCACACCCCCACCTTCCCTCGTTTAAGCTACCACTGCTGCCTCTCCCCATTTCTTCTCCCCATTCCTCCCACAATGAACATTTCAGGCATTTAACCGATGCCCTCACACGAGAGCGACAGAATTAGCTACACCTCCTCTGCTGCTGGAAATTACAAGCGGAAAGGTCGGCCATGTCAGCGCCGTCAGCATATCCTGGCATTCCAATAACCATAAAATCATTATGTCAGGGTGAGTTAAAAAAAAAAAAAAAAAAAAAAACTTAGAATGAGAAGTAACCTACATTTGTGGAGGTCAAAAAATACACCAGAGGAGGCAGCAGAACAATGGCAATGTACAGAGAGAGACTGGAGGAAACTAAAAGCAGTCGGTACGGTTTGTGAAAGCCTCCCAACGTCAATCACGAGTTTGAACCTTTTTTGTGTCTAAATATTATATGAAAATAGGGCACACTGTCCATAAATGGTATCACAATTACTGCACTTCATAAAAATAAAATAATGTTGGCAAATATAGAATTTCTTGACCAAAATCATCATGAATCTGTTGTTGTGACAGTTACAGTGTTCACTATGCTACTGATGGATTTTTTAATTGATCTTACCACTAATTTTACACCATGGACTTAATGTTTTATTCAATATGACCTGAAACAAGTGATCCCATAAACTCATCAGGAAAGTGTTCACTGAGGTAAGGGACAAGGGCTTTCCCATAGACTTCAAGCCTTTCTGCAACCACAGGAATCACCCCCCTAGTGGCCATTAAGAAGAATGCAAGTTTAAGGTATTTCAATGTTGGCTTGACTTGTCAGACCCTGAACCTACAATTCAATACAGCATAGTATCAAAATATTTTTTGCAAAGCAATACTGTGTCGATACAGGCACATCAAATACTGATTATCTTAATACATAAATTGCAAGTAAAATTTGCACTGTTCAAATTACATGCAATATTTCAGCAGTTCACCCAGGTTTGCATTCAGTTCAGATGGACTAGAACAGGGGTGTCAAACTCCCAGCTCGCGGCCGCTTCCGGCCCCGCCCCTACTTCCGGCCGCCGATTTGATGTCAAAAATATCATGCAATTCGCCCCTTTAAAGTGCCAAACACAGCGTCACATTGCGATTATATAATGAAATTTGACACATTGAATTATATAATTGCAATGTGGAGCTTTAAAGGGCCAAATTACATGATGTTTTTGACATCAAATCGGCGACCGGAAGTAGGGGCGGGGCTGGAAGCGGCCCACGAGCTGGGAGTTTGACACCCCTGGATTAGAATGTAATACAAACAGTACAGTTTACCATTTATGACAGGTTTTAATGATAGGACTATTCAGTCTGTCTGCTTGACCTTTTTGCAGCAATGGGAGGAGAACAGACTGAGAACTTTATCCTATTAAGTACCACTGATAGTGGCCAAGTTTATTATTAGGGATAAAATTTGCAGTTGAAATAAAGTGATAAATTGCAATACATGTTATTGCAATACTCAGCATATCACAGTTTAAAAACCACAATTATACTGTATTGTAAGTCATGTAACGTGGGGTTTCTGGCGATGCCCACATCCAGTAAAAATATTCAGCTCGTATTTGGAATTTTTAATAAAAGCTGATAATTTACTGCTGAAATGTGTGCCATTTGGTGCTTTACATAAAACTGCACACAGACTAGCTGGCTGAACGTGTATTGTCAGTAGTCGCCGCACCAGCAACCTTCTTTCCTTACAGATTAACATCCACATGCCTGTGCAAAATGTGGACACATGTTAGTTTATTTAGACACAGCCTACATATGAATGTTCATTTTCAAACTCCTACTTTCTGTCTTTCTTGTTTACAACTTCCTGTCACAGAGCTAATTAAGGATGGTACAGCCATATAGTAGCTGGTTGCTGAATTACATCTTCGAACCGTCACTTATGTACATTAATAAAGCATTAATAACTGGTTTAACCAACCAATAATTCTGGTGGCGACTAGTAAGAGCGGCAACGCTTAGAAACATACATTAACTCAAATGATGACATTTTCCTCATGCAGTTGTACAAGCAGACATAAAGCAGAGTCATACAGTAATGTCTGATATAGAGCAAATCTAAATTAGCTAATAGTCATGACAAAGCACACAAGGCTACAGCAGCAAAATCCCTGGCTGTATTGAATTGTGCAATGGTGTAATTCATTGCTTATGAAGGCAACCTTTATTTTCAAAAAGAACATTTTGTCATTTCATCATTCAAAAGTTGCCACATCTCATTTTTCCTTTTTGCTTAGTCTGTTTTGGAAGGATTGCAGCTTTAAATTTTTGCAACCTCTGCTTCCTTTCAAATGGAGTCAGTACTTTGCTTGAGCTAACAGTTGGATTTTTTTCCTCTGCAATGGATTAAAATAATTTAAGGAGGAGAAATCATCCCTCTACTTTCATCTGCTTGCTTCTTTTTGTCTCGCCTCTGCTCTCCTTTCTTTCCTTCGTTCTCCAACGCCATGTCTCCCCATGTTCTTCCACGTTCCTCCTCTCCCTAATCCTTCCTTCTTACAACCTCTCCACGCGTCTCTCCCTCCCTCTTCCTCCTGCATCTCCTCTTCTCTCACATGCTGCTCCCCCCATGCTGGTGTCATTCTGTTCCTCAGGGTAACATAGGCGCAGGAAGTTGGAAGATAAGCCAGGATTTGAGCTCCGATTATCTGCCTGCCTGACTCCCCACACGCTCCCTTCCTCCAACCACAAGGCCAGATTGGCCTGAATCCTATTTTTAGGCAGCAGCCAAAGAGACAATCCTTCTCCTTTCCTGGATTTTGTTTCTTTGACCACACTAGAAGAGATTTCACACTGTTTCACCATTTTCCCTTTTCAGTGTCCATTCCTATGTGAGAAAAACATGTCAGAACCAGTTTTCCTCTAAATTAACAAGTGCCAGTTTTGTGAAGCCCCAGAGCACAATGTTGCAATGACACAGAGCCCTAATTAATTAGCAGTTTATGTGAAAGTGATCTCAGCTGTCCTGAATTCCCAGTAGATAGCTGCCTTAATGCTTCCCATGGAAGATACATTACTTTTTACAACTCTGACCATTCTCAGCAGCCAGGCAGATAGTAGTGAAGCGGCTCACTCTGACTGACCTAAGTACTGTCTGTGCTGATTATACTTTTCAGAAATAATTTTTTTCCTCATTGAAACAGCTGGGAATGCTGCAGGTGACAGGAGATGCCCAGGGCAGTTGGTGTTTGACGTTGACTGCTGCTGAATTTTCATGGAAATGAAATGCAGAGGGGAAAAAAAAAGGCAGCCTTTTGCTGAAGCTGTCAAGTAAGTGTCCTCAGTTTTCTCAGGGTTCAGTCAATCTGCTAAAACACTATGTGAAACTGACACTTCATTTCACTCAAGTTCTCAGTCTATGAAATACTGGTCAGTTGGTGAAGCTTTGTTACTGGCAGGTTTTTGGGGAGAACACAAATCTCAATCAGCTGAGTTCTTTACCTGCATGTCCTTTTTATTGTTGCTGCCGTGTTCATCTCTGCAGCTCTGGCTCTGGTTGGAGACCTCAGACTTTGTGTCTTTCGCAGAGGACACTGGGTCAGCGGCCTCAGAAACCTTCATTGTTTCAGTGTCGACGGTATCAGACATTCTCATTGCAAAGTCTTACAGGGAGATGCTGGCAAATACAGAGGACCTGAAAGACAGGAATGTGTCCATGAGAGCTAGATTCTCTGACGAAATAAAAGATAGAGGTGCCAACGATTAGATTCCCAGTTAAAAGGAGAGGCTACACACATTATCACTTGAAAGTTTTTTATTATGCTCACACACAGTTTTCACAGGGACATATTGCATCAGCGCTTCAAACATAACAACTGGAGTGGCTAGGGTTGCACCAATACGATTTTTGGATTGGATTTCAGTCCAGTTCTCATATTAACAGAACGTTAATGATGCAGTAGCTCCTCCATCTCATGATCCCTCACAAGTCACAGGTTACTGCAATGCACGAAGTACAGAAAGAAAGTGAGAAGTTTTCTTGTCATTGGTGACTGTATTGCCCAAACTAATGAGAACTAAAAAGTTCTAGTTCTTGACCAGTCCTAACCTAGCGGAAGACATTATTATGCCATAAATATAACTGATAGGGTTTGTGCATTGATGGCAGAGAGGCACACATAAATGTTCATTTTATGAACATTACAATCCAGACTAATACTCTAGGAGTAGCAGCAATTCTTGTGAAAAATGGAAAGGTGCCCATGAAATGACAAATATGACCTTGAACTTGAGCACAGTTTCGCTGCAGGTGTCATCATAATCTGACTAGTACTCCGGGAGGAGCAGCAATTCTTGTGAAAATGGAAAGGTGCCCGTAAATTGACAAATGTGATCTTGAGCACAACTTGGCTGAAGATTCATTAAGTACTCACTGTTAGTAACTTTGATTAAATCCAGACCTATATGGTAGGAGACGTTCTTGTGGGCTGCAGATGGATGGACAGATGGATGCCTGGCCATAGCATGAGCTCACTGGTCCTCTGGTCGGACGAGTTAAAAAGCTAAATCAGGTATTGTAGCAACAGTCTGACCAATTCAGTTTAATTCTGTTCCCAACACATTCTGTGTTTACTTCATTATGTGTTAGCAGCAGAGCACCGCTTACTATCAGGAGAGCTAACATAGCATGAAGGAAGCTAACCACAAAAGGCGAGTTTAGAAGCATGACGTTCCTGACGGAACAACTTCTTTTTAAATGTGTTTATAGTTTTGTATGTGCTTTTTTTTAACTTAACAAACTGGTCAAGGGAAATGACATGACTGAAACGCTCCAATGATGTTTCTGTTTATCATCTTCTGTCTCGCTTTCAGTGCTTTTATGTTCGGTTTAGGAAGCGAACAAGCGTTGGCTTGTTGTTTTTGTGTTTTGGACTTGTTTACATAACATGTTGTTGTCAACCTGACTCTTGTCAGCTCCACTCCACACAAGATATATGAGTGTTTGTAAAGCGGTGCATTCACAGTGAGTCACTAGCATGACAGTAAATGACTGCACAATGCAGTAAAGATTCTCACACTGTATTTTTCATTTATGTTAGATCCTTTGTTCATCATTTTACCAATAATTCCCTAATTCAGTAAATGGATGGATTTATTGCATATTTATTACAAAGTTAGCAAAGTAATGCTTAAATCAGGCTCGAAGTTTTCTTACACACAACAGAATGACACCCAGTCTCACCCTCGGGTAAGGAACACAGTTTTCAGTGTAACACTGATACTGAATCAGTACTTTTCATCATCAGATACCATAAGCCAAGGTATTGTACAGAATTGGAAAATGTTGGATCAGTGGCTCCCTAGGTGTGACCATGCTTTATAATCTTGTAAATTTGTTTTTGCTTTCCCTCCTTCTATATGATACTGAGCACATAAATTCAATGCTTATTTCCTCAACAATTAGATCAGGTTCATTAGTTTGGATAAAACAGAGAAAACTGTACATTGGGAATTATCAGCATATCAAATTAGGCATATACAGCTTTGTGCTGGCATGCAGAAACACTGAGAATGTGGAATTATAGAAAAGTCAGTCATCAGTCATCACCTTCATGCCGATTCTTTAGACTGTGGAAAAGAAATAGTTTAGACTCTTTTACCTTTTTATTAATAATAACAACGATTAAACAAACACCAGGATAAAGTAATCCATAAATTAAACAATGTAAGGTACCTTTAATAATAAATAACAGCATATAATGTGAATATATGTATAAATGTGGTATATGAATTTGACATTAAGGTTCCATTAAGGTGTCATTAATAAATAAGTTTGTTGCAGCAGCTATGCTCTATGTAGAAATAAATGAAACTTACTTGTGCACTTTGGAGATCAGGTTCACAGCACAGCCATTCTTCATCCTTAGTGATGTCCATATCTTTGTCTTAGAAGTGTTTAGTAATGACTATTTACTTTGTCTCCATTTTTCTTGTGGGAATCCTTTTTGAGTGACAACAGCAGGGGTAATAACTATGATTTGTATCACTGCGCAAATTTGTAACTTCTAAATAAAACACACCCTTTTCAATGATGGGTAGGCTTAAATTTACAGCAGAGCAAACATAGGTTTTTACTAACAGTATTACTGTCAGCTGCTTTTCTGGATGGAATTCAGCCACTGTGTTTGACAACCAAAGTCCTTTTCAGACACGGGATACGCCATATTTCTGGCTTTAACTTGGTAAATGTCCATCATTGTCATTCAGACACGGGCAGGGTTGGGTTTAACATGCTACAAAGTACAGCTTTTCGAATTAACCAACATAACACGTTAGTTTTGAATGAGTGAGCAGTTATTAAGTTACTTTTTGAGATAAGCAGTCCATTACTGTTAATATGTTACATTTCCAAGTTCTTCTTGTGGTGAACAAAAACTAAACTAAAATCACTGAAATGTTTGCAATACTTTAATTTTTCAGCTCCTTGATGCATAGTATACATTTCTATGGTTAAGTCATTGCAGAAATTAAGGTCAGTTAGGAAAGTGCTGGTCATTACATTGCAGTAGTACTGGCAATATTTTGTTCACGTGTTGGTCAGTTGCATTTTGAAGCAGCACCTTTGGCTAAGTACACTTGTGATGAGACTCAATGCATCAGCTCTAAACTGCAATGGCTAGCTTTTAACCAAAGCCGTCACGCGAAGGGGAATTAACAGTGTTTGAGGACATGCTACCAATATAAACCTGCTGGGTAAAGCCACAACAGTCAGAGGTAAATGTATAGGCTATCCACTCTCTGCATATATAACCAACGGAAGTACTGGGCCACACCTTTTAATCATTTAATTCGAGTGTTTGATTCAGTCCCACTGCCACAGGTGTACAGACTCAAGCACCTAGCCATGTAGTCTGCCTTTAAAAAAATTTGTGACAGAATGGGTCATTCTAAAGGCTATCGGCTTATTGCCAGTGAAACAGCAACTCAGACACAGTGTCAAACCACATAAAGTTACAAAGCAGGGTTTCTGTGGAAATGTACTCTGTGGAGTGATGAATCACACTTCCTGTATCTGGCAGTCAGATGAATGAGTGTGGGTTTGGTGAATGCCAGGAGAACATTACCTTCCTGACTCCATTGTGTCAGATGCAAATATTGGTGCAAGAGGGGTCATTCTATGAAGTTGTTTTTCTGGGGTTGGCCTAGATTAGGTCCCTTAGTTTGAGAGAAGGGAAATTTTAATGATTCAACTTATCAGAAACATTTTGGACAATTCTATGCTTCCAGCTTTGTAGGAACAATTTGGGGAAGGCCCTTTTCTGTTCCAGCATGGCTGTGCCCCAGTGCACAAAGCAAGGTCAAAAGATGCATTTTTGTATCAATTTGATGTGGAATAGCTTGTCTGGCTTGCACAGAGCCCTGATTTCAACCTTATCAAACACATTTTGGATCAGCTAGAATGGAGATTGTGAGTCAGACCCTCTCGTCTCACAACACAAGTGCTTTTTTGGATGAATGGGCAAATATTCCCACATACACACACTCCAAAATCTTGTAGAAAGCCTTCCAACAAGAATGGAAGCTGGTATAGCTGCATCAACTCCATACTAATGTCTAAGGATTCAGAATCCAAAAGCATGCATTTTAGGTTAACTGGAGATTCTAAACTGGCCACGGATGTGTGGTAGATAAATGTTTAATGTGTATAGAATAAATCAATGCATGGTTAATTATAATTATTAGTCTAAAGCCCTTTTAGTGAACAGTTGGACTAGAAAATACTATATAAATACAAGTACATTACATTACCTCTTGAAAGTAAGCTTTTGTAAGTAAGCTTTCTGTTGCAACTTTTACAGGAGAGGCCAGGGTGTTTACTCAACATTGATGCTGACATGTTGTGATTAATGTAAAGGAGAGGATGAAAGGGACTAAAGAAAGTCTGTGATGACAAAGGTCTATGCAGTAGCAGGCAGAAGAAAGAAGGGGGAGGCAGGTGGTGACACCAACACAGGCTGTGGTCATCAGTCATTACTTTCTCTTTGCGCTGTCTTGCAGCTCTGCAGCTGCTCAGCCTGAGACAATAGAAATGAGTGGACAGGAAGCAGCGGGCACACAGTTTGCTGCTGTGAGAGAACACAATTAGATTATAGTGTTTGTTTCAGTTAGAAGGAGGCCGTTTTAGAATAACAGCAAATAGAAATGCATAGCCCCCATATGAAGAGGTTTATTTAGGATTAAACTTAACATGGTGGGACATAAGCATTTGAATTCATAATTATCAGTTAAAATCTGGAGCAGTCTAAATCTTTCAAATGCCTGTAAAAGAATATTAATGGAAAAGTTTCTAATTGAATCTTTGTAGTCGTGCGCAAAACATGAAACGCCTCATCCTGATCTTAGCCCACACAGTGGAAGTTGTTGGAAGATTGGAGAGTTTGGAGTTAATTTAATGACTCTGGTATAAATAAAAGCATTAAAATTGAACATAGAATATGGATATTTGCGTTAACATCTGCCAAACAGTGAAAACAGATCTTTGAAAATAAAAGACCTTTACATGTTGCTGATCCTGGAACATAAGTTGCCTTGCACCTATGGCCCGCTGCAGGACGTATCTGTGTAATATCACGACCTCCCTATGTTTTAAGTCGTGGTGCGAGTTTATCCTGCTGATATGCCCTAATTATGCAGCCAGGCCCCATGCAGTGCAACACACACACACACACACACACACACACACACACACACACACACTTGTGAGAAGGGAGGGCAGACATCTGGTACATGAGAG
>VUQH01048587.1:3624-17568 GCA_015106775.1 Etroplus canarensis | reverse complement strand
CTATGATTAATAGGTTAATTAGAAACGGGCCCATCAAATTCACTTTGCACATCAAAAACTGGATCCACACATGACAGTGCTTACTCTGTGCTCGAGTGTGTACGTGACAAGCTGCGTGTGTGTTCCGGCCTTCAACCTATTTGCCCGCCAGTGATCAGAGCCATTTTCCTATCTGATCGCTGAGCAGCAAAGCGGCTGGCTGAGACTTGATTGTTTATCTCCGTCCCAAAAGAGCTGAGACAGCAGGCGAGAGCGGCTCTCTTTAAAAAGGTGGCATCCAATTCCTCCATGTCAGAGTAATTGACTTCTACAGAGGTCCACAGCTCTCCGGAGCATCAATGCCGAGTGAATGTACCGCTAACCCAATGCCGTGCAAGGCTAAGATTTGCTAAAATTTAGCTGGGCACCAGAGATTCAGCCTTTGAGTTTCAATGACCTGTCAGAGGTCTGACAAAAGCAACGCCAGCTGCTGCTTTACATTATTTTTACATTCTGAAGGAAAACAGCTTAATACTCCAGAGTGCTTTGCACGCCTCTGAATATTTAGCGTCTGTTGCTGACATTTTGATGAGCGAAGTCTCTTGAGTGACTGTGTTGAAGATTTGCAATATTGGACAGATATTTTCAAGTGCTGGGCTTGTGATGGATAGCCATTTTGTCCCTCACCGAATCACTCATTCTTCCAAACACATTTTATCTTGGGACTGGAGTGTTGGACTAAATTCGGCTTCAGACTTTGATGCATTTGAATTTCATCTCTCATGGCTGAGGTAATTGCACGTTGTGCCTGTTTAGAATCCCTGATGCTTTGACTGCATAAGTAATAAAGATCATCATTTGGTCCTTAGTGTTACATTAAGTAATTCAGGGAATAGCAAATTGGTCTCTTTATGAGTTACACTGAAAACTGCATTTTTTTAATATGTGTGAATGTCTATATCTGGAAAAAAAAGCTTGCAATGATTTGTAAATTCTTTAAACTGTGAACTTTTTATTATTTTTAAATGTGACTTATACAAAATGTTTCCCAAAATCTTTAGTGTATGATATATGATTTTAGCTGCTCGACATTTCAGGGGGCTCCTCTGTTCTATTTTACTGATGCTGTGGAACTATGCTGCATGTGGCTTGGCATTATCTTGCTGAAATAAGTGAGGCTTGTAGTAATAAGCGAGGATGTCAGTATGGCTCTGTAATCACACCTCCAAAACGCTAGTTGGCCACTATGCTAGCTCGCCAAGCTGCTGTGTGTACTCAGCGCTGCTAAACCCCGAAGAGGAAGATGACAGGTGGCTACACAAACAGAACTGGCTAATATGTAGACATTTTGAAGAAGTGTCACTTTAGAAATGTTGAAGCAGAAATCAATGCATTCTATTTATACCGGGTTGTATGTTAAAATACCACATTGTTACCAACCTGATGAATTACATTTCCTGCAGTCTGCAAATACTGTTCCCTGAGCGGTAATCAGATGATTTTAATCAAGATGGCCTGGATTCATCTATGATCAACTGGTACATCATTGCAGAGTATAAAATGGTTTTACATAGATTATACACTTTTCAGAACATAATAACGTGCAAGAATGTCTCAAAACAGCATTTAGTTTCGCTACATCTATCTACCGCAGACTAGGATTTTACTGATGACATTTTACTGTTAGCAGGTAAACTTCATGGTGCGTTTCAGAGGTTAAGTTGAGGGTATAACAGAAGGATCATATTGTAAAAAGAAAAAAACACTGATGTGTATGATAGCTAAGCAATAAATAATTAGTAATCATTCAAGACAGTAGCAGTATAGTTCTTTGTACGGTCAAGCTAGTTTAGGCATAAAAATGTATAGCTTTGTCAGTGACATATATACAATATATTCAATCTGGATACAAGACTGACCAGTTTTACAGCCATCTATATTTTACTCAAAAGTATATGCAAAAAAAAATACTCCAGGACATGGGGGCCTCAAAAGTGATATTTCAGTGTTATTGTAGTTTATTATCCCTTTAAAATTCTACTGTAATCTGCCACTGTATGAGATATTCTTACCATGTTTAAGTCCATTTTTGATCTTAACATCAGAAATAATACTGGGATAATTACTAAAACAGTAATTTTGTCCATTCTGCCCAATTCAAGTGTTTCCATCCACTAGTTCTTATGCACATTTTTTATCAAAACATTTTACATAAACACTAAATGTGACTAAGAGGCCTCTACTCCAGCGAATGGACAAAAATAGCCAAATACAAGAAGATCAGAGGTGTTTGGAGAGAAGAGGACTCCACACATTCCTGAAAATTAGTAAATATAACAAAAATAATTTTTAATGTTTTCTTGGCTGTTTCAGTTACGTCATCTTGTTATGCCCTCCTAGAACAGCCCTCTGATTGGACAGCAGTGTCACATAAGAGTGAATCAATGGAAACAGCACATTTTCTTTGGTCAATTTTGTGGAAATTTGCTTAAAATGAGTATTTATCCCCTTTCTAACTATGTTCATCAAACAGTGAAAAAAAGGAAAACAAAAAGAAGACGTACTTGTTGCGTAGCCAGTGGTGGATGTGGCAAAGGAGGATGTGACTGGTGAAGTCGATGAGGCTGAGCCTATCGATGCCATCCGAGACTTCTTTGCCCATGTCTGCTTCAGCTGCTCTGAACAGCAAGCGGGGCCTCCGACACCCTCATGACCCCTGCTGACCTGCAACCAAAAGAGGCACAGGGTTAGCATTGCAGTGTTGGCGCGAGCAAGGTCGGAGGTTAGGAGCAGTGCTGTCACCGAGGTCACGTGGACTGACAGCAATCGGGATGTCAGCAATTCTGAAATGTACTGTGCGCTGTGGCAAAAAAGTGGAAGTGTGGCGAGTGTGTATTTCTGGGCCTGTGCGTGCCTGTGCGCCATAAATAATGGATGAGCACAGAGATTGGGAGTGTGGTGGAGGCAACAGGAGAAGGCACCCCTGCCAACCTCGTAAAAACCAAGCATTAGGAATTCAGAGAGCAGCGGGGGAAGATAGCATTTCTCAGCTCAGAAATCCTCTGCCATTTGGTGGCACATAAATTTAAAATCGTCTAACGTGCAATCTCTATTTTCCAGCAAATTCCTTTCGAGATGAACCACAGGGTGACACCGGCTGGGCAGGGCAGACATCTGAAAACAACAACAACACAGCTGCGAAATATCGAGACAATATCGGAGAGAAGAAATAGAGATTTCCAGCTGTGTTTTTCATGCAGGCTGCTGCCCTAACTAGCTATGTTGTAAAAATGTGACATTACTGCAGGTGCGGCTGCCAAATGACGCTGCTAACAATCAGATTACAGCTGCAAATAATTATTATTTACATTTCAAATCAATATTTTAGTTGTTTACCCTAACAGTTGGATGGTTATTTGGTCTTTAAAATGTCAGAAAAGGCTATGTCTTTAAATGATATCTTTTGAGGTTACGCAGAAATCAATTACATGATAACGATAAAAGAAAAACAGACATACACATTTATTTCTTGTCAAATATTTAAATCAATTAATCAGTTTCCTCTTCCTCAGACCACATGCTGGACATTCTCCTACAACTGACCCGAACTGAGGCTTCTCCCCACTCTCCCTTCATTGCTCTTGGCCTCTTCCAACTCCTCTAATCTGCTGCTCAGTGAGCGGGCGAGGTGCCACGCTGACTCTGGCACCCAACAGTGCCAAGGTGTGGCTGCTGCTCTTCTCTATGTCAGCACAAGAATGGGAAAGACAAAAAAAAAAAAGATCGTGTGGAATCTCATTTTTGAAGCTTCCTTCTCATTACATCTATGCCTGGAGCCAGAGGTGCATACAATAGTGCCAATGCTGCCTACAATACTACTAAACCTAAACAGGAGAATTTTATATCATTTCCAGACATTCATCCTTTTTTCATCTAGAGTATAAACCCAAGTATGAGTAATTTATAGTGATGTAACCAGAATCACCTCTGCACTCTGAAGCACCTGCATCTTTTCCCTCTTGTTCAGAGCTGCTCTTATCTTTCTAAACGCGCCCTGCACTTTTTACATGCTTGTTCGTGTGTGACGGGAGTATCGTCTTGGTGCTGCGGCTCGAGATTTTTGCCCCTGGTTTAAAGCAGAAGCGGTGTTGACTGGAACCGCTGCAGATAGCGCCAGCTAAATGTCTGAAAAAGTGGAGCCTGCACCTGCAGCTATCACACACACACACACACACACACACACACACACACACACACACACAGTGCAAAAGTTGCTCTGACAGCGGTGCGGATGAGTGTGGCCGTGGGCACTCCAGGTTTTATGACCAGAGCTGCTGAGCGGATGGTGCAGGCGCATTATTAGCTGGCTGGCTTCGGGACTTCACACTGAGCCTCTGTGTGTGAGCAGTAAACACTGAATGCTGGTCCAAACAATGCACGCCCAAAAGATGTTTTGACAGACACAGACAGGGGAGCATCACCATTTGATAGGTGCTCAACAGCTTCTAGCACGCCCTAGCACCGCAAAACGCATGCACGCACACACACACACACACACACACAGTCACGCAGCAGTGGAGTTGTGGAGCCGCTCTGCCTGCCTGTGCGTCCTCCAGTATTGTGCTGGAGCTAACAGGGAGTGGTTCACTGGCATCACAGTCGCTGCAGAGCGCAACAACCTTAAAGACGCTCCCTGAGGCATCGTTCAGTGTCACGCCGCCCCTTCGCACCACCCTAATCGCCACGGTCAACGGCTCATCAGCAATCTCTGACACACGCACACACACCCCAAAACTGCTCACCTGCACTCAGCACAAATTCAGGAATACATTCAAATGCATAAGGATCAGAGTCAAACCTTCATCCACATGTGTGCACATACAAGCATTCTCCTTGTTCTTGCTGGAAAAACACTCTTGAGAAACCCACAGCGGGGTCACGAGGGCGGCCGTTGACTGAGTCGAGTTAATCACACACCCCGGGCTCTCGACGGGCTGCTCTTGCTGACAATTATGCTCGATGGTGCGCTAATGAGAAATTTCTCAATCACTGTGAAGCGCATGAGAGCCTGCTGGTGATGGTGAGCAAATGCATTCTAGTGTACTTATTTTCTTTTTTGCCGTCTCACACACACACGCACGCACCTGGCTCTCTCTCTCCTGCTAAGGCTGACCTTTCCCTCCCACACCTCCGCTCTCTCTCTGTTCTTTTCTGTGTGGATCAGGGCTCTTGTCTCGCCTATAGCCAGCTCAACTGAAGGTGAAGGACCCTCAATACCTCCCTCTATCTGCTACTCTATCCCCAGCTCTATTCTCGGTAGAGAACGGGGGAGGAAGAAGGGGTGGAACAGAGAGAGCTATCACCTTCAGAAGCTTAAAGAAAATCTAGCAATGATTTGCAAGCATCTCTGAAGCAATAATAATAATGTGGGCGGGGGAGGGACATATAGTGTCTTCCTGCGTACAGTCGCATTGAAAAATGCTTTTATCACTGCTGATGAGCTTTTGCAAATGTCGCACAAAAAAAGGACATCAGCAGTGATGTAGAATACTAACCAGATCTCTATTCAGACAGTTACAAAGGTAAATGCCCACATCTGCTCTGTGTCACCCACTCTCTGGTTTCCGAATAGAAATGACCAATTACGCTTGGCTCATTTCTCTACTTTTAAACAGCAGGAAGCTGCCAAACACTCCCCTTGCTGTGCTGACTTCCATGACAAAAAAGAGAGATTTAGAGCATGCAGACTACATGACATGCACCCTGACTAATAAAATCAGGCATCAAATAAACAGTTAATTAGGCAGCTAATGCTGGCTCACATTTGTGGCGCTGCAATAAAATTGATTTCGCTGTTTTGCTTAACCGAGTAACTAATCTCCCATTTTCTACCCATTTCTGCTAATTGCAAAGCAAAGAGAAGCACTGACAGGGGAGCTGTAATTGGACCAGAGAACGATTAGGGTAAAGCCGATGAAATTATATCACTTTCATAATGCTGCTTGCCTCGATTTCAGGATGACTGAGGCAGTGTCAGTTTAAGGAAGTGCTCATAATAGCTGAGAGTGAATTAACAGGAAAAAAAATGAACAAACAGGCACAAACGCGACTCTAATTGCGCTGCTCGCTCTGCCTCCAGGTCGCATAAGGCGGCGCGGTGCAGCAGAGGCGCAGCAAGCCAGCATTAATAAATTAAATCCACAGCGGAGCATGGAGGTAATCCATTACCTATCCCATAGGAGAGCTTCCAAAGAATATAAATCTAAGCAATTATAAGTAGAAACAGTAAACACAGAAAACTAACGTGCAAGCCTGGCAGTTTTAATCTACGGAGCCTTATGAGACAGGAAGCACTCAAAAGTCTGTGAGAGTCATTAAAAGTCAATTTGCAAGACAACACCTGCAGAACAAACAGGGGGAATGGGGGAGACAGAGGACGAGTTTGGCTGGAAAACAATGCAGAGCGAAGCCTCTTATTGGCTCATCTCTGTTAATTATCCTTGTAATGAAAAGCAGAAACGGCACAGAGCAAACAAACCAGGAGATTTGGAAACGCTCTCAGCAAGTAACACGCCGCCGACGCTACACAACAGCTCGTGCTGCGCTAAGTTTAACACGCCAAAGGAAAAAGACCGCACACTTGCTTACACACTGGATGACATGCAATCATAGGAGAGAGGCAGAAAAGCTGATGCAGAGGAGCTATTTTAAAAACAGCAGGAAAATGAGCACTATCAAAAAGCACATGATGAAGAAAATGTTGAAAAAGCACAAGAAGAGAACAAGTAATATTAACTTTAACTAAATCACATCTGCTGACTGTCAAAGTGCTGTAGGACGTACCTGCCCGGCAGCTCTGCCCCCCATCTCTTCTGCTATGCGACCGTTTAGTTTCCATTGTACAGGAGGCACAATTTGCTGGAGAGGAGGCTGGAGTCGCCTCCCAGCTCGCTCCTCGGCAGCTGCCTGCTGCCTCCTGTACGCTCGCTCCACTGAATGAGCTGGGAGGCAGGGAGAGGAGAGTGTAAAGGGAGAGGACGAGGGGGAGTGGGTGTCACAAAGAGAGAGTGAGAGGAAGAGAGAGAGGGAAAGAGGCGGAGGCAGTGAGGGAGGGAAGGAGGGAGGAAGAGTGCTGTGCGAGCGCAAGTCTACCTGCCACAACCCATCAAGCCAGCCAGCCTTGGAGACAGCGCCAAATCAACAGCTGGCCCCTGTGTGATGTCAGAGCCTCAACAGCCAGTCACGGTGGCTGAGGCCGGCCGGCGCTATGGAGCGGACTGAACCAAAGTCACCGGCTAAATGGGGCTCTTCATTAGCTGCTTTAGGATGAAGGCGGGGGAAGGAGGAGGAGGATGAGCAAGAAAAAGGGCAGCCAGGGACATGGGATAGATGGAAGAAGACCGAGAGGAAGAGGGGGAAAAACGGGACGGTGGGAGGGAGAGAAAAGGAATGCAGGGGAAAGAGAAAGGAGAAAGACAGGCGACAAACAGGGGAGGAGGAGAAGACAGGGGACAGGAGCGACGGTTCTGCAGCCAGCTAGGTGCTCAAAGAGCAGGTGGAGAGACGATGGGGTGGCGCTGGCCGCTGAGAGGCCGAGCTGTTCACTGGGCTATCTTCCCATTCAAGCTGGCACCCTGCTTTTCACACAAGAAGTCAAGGCTACAGCTAATCCCACTGACTTAGAGAGAGACAACACCTGAAATACCTCTTATTAGTGCCACTGAAAGCAGATATGCTGCACAAAGACAACCTGTTTTAGACGTAAACAACATACTACGTGCATAAGGGCAGGTGTTTGTCCATCAGGGATGCACAACTGTGAAATTCTGATGTATTATTTATGCCTCCATTTAAAAATAATGACCTGTTTCAAACTCTTTTCAGCTTTGCATCCCTATTTTTTAACATTTCACTAGCACAAAATAGAGAATATATAGTGTACAGGGAGAACTAGATAGGGACGCACCAATTTCTGAGCTGATGTTTAAAACAACAATATGACCTTATAGCTGAAATGTTTTCGGTTGATATATAGTTTGTTTCTGTTGGGGTTTTTTTTTTTTCCACAGGAAGAAAAAGAAACCTCTTCATTCAAAAAGGTGACTGACCTGTTTTGCCGTCTTTTCACCTCTTCATCGTACTAATCTTAACACTGTGCCAGTGCAAAACTGATATTGCTCTCTAATGGCAGAGCTAGATAGTTGGGACGCACTGATCCAAAGCAGATAGTTGATGCTGATATGTATTTAGTGAATTTATTCTGATTTTATTGTTCTGTTATTGCAAAACTGACGTGATGCAACAGTAATACATGCCACAGATTTTGGTCAATGTTGTTTTATTTGGCCACATCAGCCAACAAGATACAAATTATTGGCTGATATTAGGGATGAAAATTTTAAGCAAAAAATATTCTGAGCATCTTTTTTTGATCATTTCTCAGAACTTTTTGGAGGCTTGTAGTCATTTGTTTGTACAGCTGTATTTAATCTAACTAGTTCTTCATAGGGACGTCACCAAAACTGACACCTATGATACATTCTGACATCAAAATTCTGGAAATGTGATGGCTCTTTGGTTTTTTAGTACTGTAACCAGCATATGCGATTCTTCTGGAACACATGCGGGCATGAATTTTCTAGCTTATCATTATTATGAGAAAAGATGAATAACTAGTGGTGTCACAATGTCAGAAATTTAGAAGTTGGTACCAATACCAGCAGAATTTAAGGACGTCGCCAGAACCGATACATATGATCCCATTTGATATCAGATTTCTAAAAATACAACGGTACTTTTTTAAAAGTACAATAGGCAGTGTATGTACCAAGACAAGTAGAAGAAGGAGGACGCCCACAAGCGCAGCAAAAACTAAATGTGGAAGATGGCGACTAGTGCAGCTGCTGTGATAGCTCTGCCTCGACTTGCTGATAAGAAAGGTAGTAAGTGTCGGGTATGGAAGTATTTTGGTTTGGGGTGACTGACCAAGGTGATAAGTGAAGACGCTAAAAGAGACCGACATCAAGATTTGCACAAAGAACTTTAGGTTTCAATTACAACATCCAAAGTATTATCCTTTTTTATCCACGGTATCAAAATGGGCATCATCACCACTCATGTAATTCTTATAGGGATGTCATGATACTAGAAATTTAGTAGCTAGTACCAATACTAGTAATTACACCAATTACACAATTGTATGTACCCAGTTTGATACCACAGTAAAGATAATAACAACAACAACAACAAGAATATTAAGTGCTTAAATGTAAACTGTTTCATTAAAAAGGCTTTTCTGTAAATAAAAGCAACACCAGCACAAAACAGAACACAGTTCTATTAATCATGTGCTCGTAGTTAAACAATTACAGATGCCATGAAAACCTTTTGGAACTTTCTCTTTACCAGTTCAAGCTTTTTGAAAGGAACACCAACACATCAATGTTGATAATACGGTTGTATTATGCTAGCTTAAACATTTATATAACATTAACCACTGTGAACATTTTAGCCTGTGGATCACAGCTGATTTTACAACAGCAAAGCCAGCCATCTCAAACTAAACTGTAACATGTTTTCCAGGACAATGACAGAAGGATAATACTTTGGATGCTGTCAATGTGATTTGAAAGATGAATTCTTTGAACTGATTTGGATACTGGTCTCTTTTAGGTGCTTTGCTAAAGTGGAAGTATTTATTCCCCTGGCCTGAAAAGCATAATGCAAATGTTTGCATATTATCTTTTGCGAATCAGTTATCGCCTAGGGCTGGGCAATGTGGGAAAAATTCTCATCAAAATAATTTTTTATATTGGTGAATATCGATATAACACACGATACAAAACAAATCATTTCTGTCGAGCTTAAATTTCCTTTTTACTCCTAAGCGAGATGTGAAGCAGGGTTAATTACTTTAATCAGCCGCTTAAATCTGACATTTTCCACCATGCTCACTGGCATTGTATTATTTTTTAAAAACAAAATAGTCTGTTGCCTTCGTGGTCTCACTGTGTTTCTGTTGTAAGGAATAAAGCTGGAGAAAGTGGACCCTGTGGTGTGTGGTTGTTTCATGAGGACCAGCAGCACCTGTTTGGGTCTGGGACTGGGACTGTAAAGTCTTACATTGTCCTGCTTCAGATGTTAAAGCACATCAGTATTAGTATCATCACTGTGGGAACGTGCTTTGACACAGTTTGCAGCACAGCTTCACTGCTTCCTGTTGGACTTTAAACAGCTGAAGTATCTCCACACACTGAACTCCTCTGGCCTGTTTTTCCAACAATGTCCTTGTCTTTTAAGCACTTGGCTGTGTTGGTTGCCGTGTCTCCTTCGGTAACGTCGTTGCTTGGGCTTTCTATCATGATTTTCTCTTATCGCACTCTCACTCCTGACACACCGGCAGGGCAGCAGTAGAAGCCCGAACATTAGCACTCTCAGCCTAAGGTGACATGGCTGTAACTCTTTTCGAGCCACATGATTGGTTCAAGCAGTGCTATCCTCGTTATGACTGGCTTTTTGCGTTGTCTGTCAAATGAACAGCACGCGTTCTATCAACGTCATATTGACCGTGTCGAGAGAACATAATACCGCGATAGATATTGTTAACGTTCATCCACCAGCCCTACTAGATAAGATACTCCTTTAATAGTCCCGCAGAGGAGAATATTATCACCCCTTGGTCATCCATCTTTAATACAAAAGACTTCCAGTACCCAACTCTTATTGCCCTGCTGATCAAGGGTCAGGTGGAGTCATCACAGCAGCTGCACTGGTCCTAATCTTTCACAGAAAGTTTTCCCTGTGTTTGTGGGCATTTTTCTTCTTCAGCCTGTAAAAGTAAACTATAACACTTGTAGGCATATGCTGCTCTGTCATTTCCACAAGAACTGTCTACACTGCCTAACGTAATTAAAAAACAAAAACAAACATTTGCAAAATTATGGTAACGAAATGCATCCAAAGTATCGGTTCTAGTGAAATCCTCAAATTCTACTGGTATTGGTACCATCTACTAAATTTCTGGTATCACGACATCCCTAGCTCTTCATCTGTTTTCAGTGTCTAATGTTTGTTGGTAGCTCCGATGTACATTACCACCACCTTTTGTCCATTTTAGGACAAGAAATAGTCACAGAAACTGTTTTTTTTTAAAAATACTTTCATGACTATTTGATTCCTACAGTGTAGTGGTTTACACATTTGCTTTAAAAAATAAAAGGCCCCTGGTTTGATTCCAGGAGGGGACACAAACCCTGCTCAACATGGAGGGTTGTGTCAGGAAGGGCAGCCTCTGCCAAATTACCAACGCGGATTAATCTGCTTTGGCAACCTCTTCAGGAAAATACATGGGAGCAGCCAAAGGTCCATTTTTTTGATTATGAAATTATAAAAAACATCCTATTGTGCATGATTAAAAATCCCTCCTTACATCCTTCATTTTATAACTTTAGATGGTTAAAGAGGAAAAACAATTAGGAGTGAGACCCTCCTCCACTTGGCTTATTTTATTCAGATAAAGATGTGTTTCTCCTCTCTACATGCAAAGATGATGACATGCTGATAACTGCATTGTAAACATAATCTACTTCATGAGGCACTTTCATCACTAAGAGACTGACAGGCTGTCAAAGACACGGGAAGAGTCACAAACAGGTCCTAAACGCAGCCAAAGTCTAGACTGCCATAATGTGATTGTTTTTGTCCTTTCAGTCACTCAGACTTTTACCAGCAAACACAGTGGGCGGAAAAGTTCCTGCTGTCACTTAGCAACCAACAGCAGGCTGCGACAAACGATCCGATCCAATCCTGCCTCATAATTGTACCATTCGTTATGCCAGGTCTCTGAAGAATTTATTATTGTGCTTTCTTAATCCCATGAAAAGGTCACCAATTGAACAAACAATTTATGGATAGAGGGGATGAATTATTTAATGGCTCGGGCCAAATATTATAGGAATGAGAGATTTTTTTTCTTCCCCCTGGAAGACGATGAATTATTTAGTCATCGGGGCCACATCTTTGGTGAAAGCTATTACAGAGCAACCTCAACCTCAATATCGGATAATGTCATCAGCTCCGAATATGGCCCAAACCTGCGTAATGAATGGTCAACAGAGCAGCGGCTGCGGTGGCCCGAGCAACCGTTGGGTGAAACTGTTTTGGCAAACAATTATTAGCATTTATTTTAAGCCTCGGAGGGGAATGCAGACAATCTCAGAAGAGATTGTGTGTACTTGCCTAGGAGGTAAAAACATGCTTAACACATCACTTTAGCATGGCAACCAAATGTAAGCTCCCCAAATCAATTATGGTAATAATTCAGCACAAGATCATGGTACAGTATAGAATCTAGAGCATGCTGCTGCTCAGCACATCATCTCCACTCTGTGAAGCAGCAGCCGCAGGGACTGAACCAGCATCCACTCTCCACCCACCAGGCTCCGCTGATACTGTAATGAAAATGATACTGTCATAATGCTCAGCCTCATTGGTGGCAACTGGAAGGCTTCTACGGCCATTTCTGTCTCTGTTCTGTTTCTGAGTCAATGAGGCGATAATTGTCTGCATCTGAATTGCCCTGCTTACTTTATTAGGCAATGACCAGGCCCAGAAAGAATCCGCGGATTGTTTCTTATTTTTCTGTGGCGATCCAGGGGGAAAATCTGTGGAATTCTGCAACGTGCATTTTACTTATAAAAATCATAATCATTGTTTCCTTAGCAAATATGTTGATTTATATAAACAATAAATCAAACTAAAATTTTCTCAACATTACAACAGTCTGAACTATATATACATATAATGAAGCTTTTGAATTTAACACTTAATTTTAATCACAAAGATTTCAGGACAGCCTTTTCACAGCAATCAAAGTCACAGCAACATACACCGGCAACAAGGAGGTGGGAATGGCAACCCTTTGCCTAGCAACAAGCACCTCTTCAAACTCTGCAGAATTCTGAGGGCACAGATTCCTGGTAATGACCAAACTGGGTTATTGAATGGACAATTTCTAGACTTTTTCCAAGTTAAAGTCACAGTTTACTGTCCACTTTTAGAATCTCTCAGCACTAATGGAGCTCTGCTTAACTCCTGTATGTCAGTACTGACACTGTTTTCATTTATTATTTATTCATAGCCAGAATTTGAAATAGGAGTTAAGACTACAAACTGACATGAATGAGTTTTATGACCTTTTCAGACCCTGTTTTAAATCGTGGGCCACGATTAGCCTTTCCACCAATGCCATTGGATCAGAGTGCTGTTTACTGAACGATACCCAACAACCAGTACGAATCCAACGTAGTACATTTACTCAAGTACTCTACTGAAGTACATGTTTAATGTACTTATGCCTCATTTAGCCATTTCTGTGTTATGCTACTTTTTCTTCAGTTCTACTAGATTTTGGATGCAAATATTAGACTTTCTACTCTACACCATTTATCTTAAAGGTTTACTTATTATTTTACAGGTATATCACATTGCGATATAACAAGCCACCCAGTAATAAAATCAATCAACAGCTCCAACTTTAAAATGATGTACAAATCAAATACCAAATCAATAATTAAAAATGATCACCCTGAAAACTGCCATTCTACATAATAAGTACATTTACTTTTAAATATAGTTTGATTTTACGACTTGTGCACTACTAAACGAGATTCTAACGGTCACTCAAGTAAAAAGTCTCGATACTGGTTTTTCAGTTTGCAAAACAACTATCCAATATAACAGTGGGTCACCTTCCAATAGGAAGGTTGGTAGCTCAATCCCCTGCAAGTCCAGTCTACATGCTGAAGCATCTTTGGGCAAAACACTTAACAGCAAATTGCTCCTGATGCATCCACTATAATGCATGATAATTAAAATGCACTTAAGGCACAGAATAAGGTGCTGTATGAATGGGTGAATGAGGCTTGCAGTAAAAAGTGCTTTGAGTGCTCAGGTATGAGTAGAAAA
>VUQH01048583.1:16265-26894 GCA_015106775.1 Etroplus canarensis | reverse complement strand
CGAGGCGGTCGTGGTTAACCCGGGCTGCGACCGATCCGGTATGGAAGTCGTGTTATGAATCCGCATATTTGATTTGGCACAGTTTTTACGCCGGATGCCCTTCCTGACGCAACCCTCACCATTTACCCGGGCTTGGGATCGGCACTAGGACTACACTGGCTTGTGGGCCCCCGTGGCTGGTTTTTGGGCTGTTCAGACTGTCATGGACAAATTAGATCTGGGTCACATATGAGAAAAAATCCAATTGGGGCCGCTTTTGCCTGCAGTGGAAATGAAGTGTAAATGCTTCAGCTTACCAAGACAATTTGGACACATCTATGGTTCCAGTTTTGTGGGAACAGTTTTTGGGATGGCCCTTTACTGTTTCAGCATGACTGTGCCCCAGTGCACAAAGCAAGCTCCATGAAGGCATGGTTGGATGAGTTTGGTGTGGAAGAGCCTGACTGGATCGCACAGAGCCCAGACCTCAACCCCATCCAACACCATTGGAATGAATTAGAACAGAGACTGCTGGCCCCTTTGTCCAGCATTTGTGTCTGATCTCACAAATGCTCCAAATCCCACAACTCCACACACTCCAGAATGTTGCAGGAAGCTTTCCTATGGATAGCTATGTATTTAGGATGGGATATCATTAAAGCTCCTGTATGTATAATGTGTAGACTGTGTACATGTACTGAGACAATTGATTTTAATATTCTGGTTCTAAAAGGTTCCATTTATACTGTGTGTCTTTATTGATACAATACTGACATGAAAATATCACAATCCTACCCCCGATCCCAGGCTCAGTGATCCGGGACGGCAGACCGCGGAGGGACCCGAGAAGCAAATGGTACCTGTCAGAAGAGCAGTACCCCGAGGACAGCTTCCCCCCCTACGTGTCCGGAGCCGGCTACGTTTTCTCCGCTGACCTGGCAGCCAAGATCTCCTTGGCGTCCAGGTTTGTGCGGGTCATCCCTCTGGAGGACGTCTACGTGGGCTTGTGTCTGCGAGTGGTGGGCGTCCGGCCGGTGTACTCCAACAGCCTGCCGTTCTTCAGGAACCTGTTCGAGATTCAAAACCGGGAGTACGACAGGTGCACCTTCGCCCGGCTGATCATTGTTAACGGGTTCAAGCCATCAAAGCTGCTGAGTGTGTGGCAGGACTTCGCCAAAGGCCACGAAAGCTGCTGAGAGCGTTTACCAGGTGCTTCTTGCCATTAAGGAAACAAAGCCATTCTTCATGGGTTGGAAAACCACTTTACTAGTTGAGGTGCAAAGAAAAGCAAGATATGTTGGATCTGTTCCTGAAAACTGTGACGTTCAGGTGTCACTCATTTACCTACATCCCTGCTGTTTAATCAGTAACAAACCTTTTATTTTCTCATTTAAAAGGTAGTTCACAACAAAAATCAAAGTTAGAAACTTCTCAAGCGTTACTTTTACTTTTTGAGCAGTCTATATGAAGCTGGATTCCTGCTGAATTTTATCTGTTTTCTGAGTCTAATTGTTCGTTTGGAACCTGACGGTGATAAAATGCAGCTCACAGAAACGGAAGATCAAAATATGGATCAAACACACAAACAGTTTACTGATGAGCCTGTGATTATACAAAAACCCAAAACAGACACATTGAGGTGATTGTAAGTGCAAAATACAGCGCTCTTTTCTTTACATTCTGTTAGCAGAACGGTAAATAGGTGCACAGATTTAGTGAAACGTGCAAACATAAATTAAAATGCAGCATATGGTAAAAATAGTTTGTACAATTCTAACCAGCTTGAAAGTCAATTTTTGTTATGAGCTTCTTTATTCTTCTACTCAGCCTGAACTCTCTCAGCCAAGCTTTCTGTCATTTCTTTAAGCAGTCTTCAGGAATAGTTCTCCAGGCTTCTTTGGATGTTGGCTGCCTTTTTGTTCTGTTCTCTGTCAACATGATCCCACACTACTGCGATAATGTTGAGGTCCGGGCTCTGGGGAGGCCAATCCGTGACTGATAATGTGTTTTTCTATCCAGGTATTCTTTTACTTCATTGGCAGTGTGTTTGGGATCATTGTCATGCTGCTGTTACCAGTGCAGACCGAACCATGACAGAGCCTCCTCCGTGTTTTACAGATGGCTGCAGACGCTCATTGTTGAACCTCTTCTGACCTGGGAACAAATGATGTGTTTTTAGAACAGGCTGCCAGCAACAAAGTGCCTAAAGATCCAATTTAAAACTGGTTCTCTGCTAAGTTGTCTGTTACGTGTACATAACACTGGTTCGCCCTTTGTGTTCAGTGCCTTTTTCCTGCCTCAGTGATTCGTGGGTCAGCGTTAAGCAGCTTGACATCCCTGTGAAAATGATCAGGTACGATGACTGGACTGAAAATGAGTGAAAAAGCAGCCCATGTCCAAAGAAACGCCTTGAAAGACCTTCAGAAAGCCTGGAGAACTGTTGCTCAAGAGCACTTTAAAAATGACAAAAAAGTCAAACTATCAAGAAATGAGGGGAAGCTCAAGACTTTTTGCTCATTACAACATGTCAGGGTTTGGAATTTGAATGTTCAGCAGTTATTGCACCTTTCAGAATGTTCATTTAGTGACTGTATTTGAACATGAAGTGTAGTCAGAACAAAGTCAGACTGTCGACCAGGAGGATTTTAAAAAAGTCACTTTAAACTGTGTTTAGTCCTGTTTTAGATCCTTCAGGTCATTTCAGATATCCACATCATCTCCAACAGGATCCAAGCTGCAGCTGACATTTTCCCATCAAAGATCACACAGATCACAGATGATTGATCAGCGATCAGCGTGTTTTCACAGATCAGTTAAACCGTTACACACAGTTAATGTTTCAGTTCAGGGGAGCTGACTGACAACTTGACCACTGCCTTAATCTTAAAGATTTTATTCCAAGATGATTAATAATCAGTGATGTACTCACTGCCTCCGTCCCTACATGTTGAGTACAAAAATAGCTAACGTCTAAATAAACTTGTGTGGGTTAATGCGCTGGTGCACCGTGCAGCAGGAGGGGAGGAGTCAGCCAGGAACTCAGTTTGTTAAAGAAAAGCTGCCAAAAAAAGCTGCAGTGGTTTACCACAGGAACCAGAAATACTCACCACCTGTTTGATCAGTTTGAACTGATTACAGCTGATTAGCAAAAAAAAATACACCACAGTGTTCCAGAGTTTAAAGTGACTGTTTTAAATTGATTATTTTGTCAGGCCAAACGTGCTGAGGTCACAAGAACAAGTGAAGCTGAGCACTGATCAGGCTAAAGCCGTGGTAACGGTTCCTGTCTACCCGCTTGGACTAATGATAGCCAGCTTCAAGCAACACCCCACACCTCAGCTTCAGTCAGGAGTCCGTGTCGTTCAGTCCTCTTTAGAGCCTCTTTAGTTGGCCCTCCAATCTCCAGGATTATTTAATCAGAAATAAAATCAGAGTAGAAAATACTGGACGCAGTGTTCAGGCTCTCTGCAGCCCTGCATCCTGTTACAGATTTATTATGTTAAAAGTGGAGCTGAACAAGAGCTCAAACATCATTTTGTGTTGGAAAATTGTTCTACAAAGTGGCGAAGCTGCATTTACTTAATAGTTCTAACCCTGCTTAAGTCAAAACGTGCACTTTATGCACAGAAGCACCTGCGACTTGTGTGCCTCAGCGCTCAGCTGACCCACTTCACGTCATGGCTGAGTTGCTGTGGTTCCTTTCGGCTGCTTCGTTGCATTCTCCACCAAGGGGTCGCCACAGCGGATCAATCCGCATTGGTAATTTTGCTGTGGTTCCGCTTTGCAATAATCCCACTCGAAGTTGACGGTGGAATATCAAGGAGGAAGGAAATTTGTTGCAGCGGTGGCGTCCTATCACAGCACGCCAATTCAACCCATTCTTTTACTAAATGTTTGTGAAGCTGGCTGCTGGATTTTATATACCGGCGACTGAACGAAACACCTGAATTCATGGATAAAGAGGTGTGACCCAGTACTTTTGTCCATATAGTGCATTTAAAGTGCCTAAAGTAAATATACTTATTATGTAGAAAAGCATTTTTCAGAGTTACTTATATTACTGGATCATTTCAGCTCTTGTTGAATTTAATTACTTTTATATTGCAGTTTATCTGTAGAACAATAAGTAACTAAATCTTTGAAATGAATATCAGTATCCAGAGCATGTAAGAAGCAGAAAGTAGCATAACATAGAAATACTTACAACTACATCAAACCTGTAGCTTAGTACTGAGTTGCATTCCTGCGGCTCTCATCCGATGGTGCTGTAGGATTAACAGTATTCTAGCTCAGTGGCGTTGGTAGGGGTATCCAGTGCCACCCCGTACCCCCACCACCATCCCTGGATACGCCCCTGAGTGGGCAGAGTCACTTAAAAAAACAAAAAAGTTTGGAATTTCATGTTCTGCCAATCTCTGTCTGTCTTACGAATGTGTATTTCTTACACTAACATCAGTTTGTGCCTGACGGGTTTAGGAACTACCCAAATACCTGGCAAAAACGCCGAGCCTTATGAGAGAGTGTTTTTTCACAACCTCGCTTACTTTACGCTGTGATATCGAACTCAGTCGCTGGTTTCAGCCTGGTGAATGCCGTCTCTTCACGAAGAGGGCTCCACTGGTCAGATGAGTGCAATAAAAGGGCTGCTGTGGAATTCAGCAGTAGAAAACTGAGCTGCTATCGACGTCAGCGGAGCAAAGCTGTGCTGTGGGGGGGGAAATAAACATGTGATGAGACACAAACGTCTTTCTAAAGTAAAGCAAAGTTCAGCTGTTTATTATATTTCAGTTCATTTTGGTAGCATATCCACAGTCAGATCACAACTTGTCCCACAGGCCAGAGGGCTGCGCTACGAAGCAAGTTCAACATAGCCAGGCTTTCTTTGGGTTAGCTGGCTTGACAAATTAATTTTACAGCTCTGTGTGCGCTCGGTGCTGCTGTTCAGTTCTAACCTGACACTGAAATTCATTTGGATTGAATGTTGTCACTAAAGAATAGACTAGAAATATAACTGATCAATTCTCCATATGAGTTCAAGTCAGTGCAATTCCATGATTGTAAAGCAGAGGCAGACATCCCCGTATGAATGTATGTGAATTCCTGTGACAACAACTTTACAGCTGAGCTTCATTCAGGGATGTTAGTGCGTTATGGCTCAATAGGTTGCATATATAAGACACACACCTACAGCAGAGAGTCTATAAAGCGCTCAAAGTGGACTGTAAATAAAATAGTGAAAACGGGGCGCCTCTGGCTGATTTTAAACCAAAACTGTGAATATAACCGGACCAGGTCATGAGTTCATAAGTTTTAAAACGAGCTGAAACTGAAAACTCTTGATTTTAAGCTCAACCTATTGACCTCGCTTCGTAGTACGCCCCTCTGGACCACGAAGTCCAGTTGTGCTCCAGAGAAAATCCAGTGACGGCCAAAGAAAATCCATTTGCACTTTATTTAATACAGATTTGTTTAAATGGGAGGTTCTTGCACGAGCCTCAGTATGTTAAAGATTTTTTAAAAATTCTGCACTGCACTGTTACTTTACATTTTAATCCAGACTTTTATTTTAATAACCTGCAGCTTATTTTTCATGTCCCTGTGCCTATTTATAGAAGGAATTCTCTTTAACTGTGCCTATCTTCTCATATGCTGTAGTTACAAATGATAACCTGCAGGTGGCAGTGTGTGCTTGAAGCTAAAGTGGAGGTATGCTGCTGGTGAGTTATTGTCAAATGCAGATGCGCCTTTACCTTTAAACGGTGATATTTAGTTAATTGTGTGGTGCCTCAGATTTGATCCAGCTGCGTTGCTGAAAATGTGTGTTGTGTTTTTGCCTCAAATAGGAAGTCTTGCTGTTTATTATTGCTGCTACTGATATGCAGTCATTTCTGCTGCTCCTCTGCTATAGCTGGAGAGTTTGCCATGCTTTTTTTAATTCAGGCGAAATAAAAGTTTTGGAATATTTTAATTAAAAAATTGAGTTTTGTTTCTGTCTTTTTGATTCATGCCCTTACCTCTGCACTTAATAACAAAAACATCTGTGTTATCAATTTTTTTAAAAAGCTTTTGCTATTGTTACATTTTATTGGAAAGCTTGCATAAATGTGTCTTTATGACACTATGTTCAAATGGTTAAAAAGTTCTGTCTCCAGCGGAAGCCAGTCTGTTTGTTTTGAGGGTTCCAACAGAGTCAAATTGCTCTGTGTGGTTCCCCAAGGTTCCATTCTTGGACCATTAGTATTCATTATCAACAATAAAGATTTGTCTCATGATTCAAATATGCATATGTAGGTTCTTAATCACCCAATTTGCATTGTTACAATAAGAAAACATCACGTTAAGCGGGGTCTGCTCAGGTCAGCATTCATGAAGAAACTGAGGCTTTAGTGGTGAAGCAGAGTTGGGCCTGGTTAGTACTTCAATGGGAGACTCTGACCTCTGGCATCAACAAGGTGAATGGACGTGCCTCGCTAGGCGTTTTCTCCTTTTCGAACCATTCTCTGTAAACCCTGTGGTGAGGAGAATCCTAACAGTCTGAAATACCCAGACCAGCCCATCCGGCACCAAAAACCATGCCAGACCCTCTGAAGGCTCAACTTTCCACCAAATTATATCTAAATCAGTCAAGTAACCTTTGGGGTTTTCTTCTAACAGACAGGTGGCACCTTGGTCACATTAAAAATGAACTGTCGTGCTAAATAACAAGACTGGAAAATGATGAACTAGAGAGAAGAGAAGGTAAATGTCATTTAGTGCTGTGTAATGACTGGACTGCTGACTGATGACTGCAGCAGAACCAGTGAGTGGGCTCCTAAACGGACATCTGGGTCTCTGTGATTCACCGGTGTGGCTGAGCGTCGGCAGATGGCAGCCTCACAGCAAACCTGCAACACCCACAGCAGCCGCGCAGAAGGGAGCTCGCAGCTCACAGTCTGCATGTGCCTTTTTTTTTTCTTCTGAGCTGGCAGGAAACCAAACACATCAAAACTGTGCCAGTGTTTCACCAAACGCCTCTTATGAACACACTGATACTCTTAGCTATTGGGCAACATGGCTGTGAACAAGCTGAGCTTTCAAATATAATGTGAATATAGCGTTATGGCCATAAGTTTTGGGGCAATTACTCTTTTTTTTCTTTTGTAATTTTGCCTCTGTACACCACCACATCATCAGTCAAAATGTGATGTGATTCAAGAGGTTTGGCAAAAGAATTGCATCAACTGTTTAGGAATTGCAGCCATTTTTACACAGCCCCTCATTTTCAGAGGCTTAAAAGCGATGCCAAGCAGTTCCACGGCCAGGTGAGGCCTGTTCCCTTTTTATTCCATTACAAAGTAAGCAGATTAAAGATCCAGAGTTGATTCCAAGTGCTGAACTTGCATTTGGTAGCTGCTCACTTGAATTCTCAATATGAGGTCCAAAGAGATGCGAATGCAAGTGAAGGAGGCCATCGTTAGGAGTGGCCAAAATGACAAGCTGGAGCGTTTTTAAAAAAGAAGGAACGCACTGGCCAGCTCAGTTACACCAAAAAAGACGTGGAAGACCACAGAAGACAAGTAGGTGATCGCAGAATTCTTTCCACGATCAAGAAAAACCCTTCACAACATCTAGCCAAGACTTTCTCTGGGAGGAGGTAGGTGTAATCAAAAAACACAGTGTCCCCTGTAGTGTAGTGGCTTACACATTCACCTTACAAGCAAAAGGTCCCTGGTTTGATTCCAGTCCCCTTCACCATGGAGCGTATGCTTTATGGTGACACTGTGTCGTGTTTGCTTTTGCCATGGCTGAAATCAGTCAAAAAAACAAACAATTAAAAGAAACCCAAAACAAAATGACCATGGCATCTATAGCCTCACATCACATCAAGTGTGATCCGGCCAGGTCAGCATTCTTGAGGAAATTGGGTTCTTTAGCGGTCCCACGGCAACTGCAGGGGAACTAGTCACCTTACTCAATACAGCCAACCAGTGACAAGAAAACATATCACCTTCTTTCTGTACTTCAGACATTACAACACGCCAGATGAGCTCCCACGTTGTTGTAACATTGCTGTGACGGGGCAGTGGTTAGTATCACATAATTTGAATCATAAAGCAGACTTCAGAGACTCAACCAGAGTTTGACTTGACTATTCCCATAAAGACTAATCTGGTATTAACCAGTATGTTAATGACAGCAAGCCATTAGTTTAAATTAGCCTGTATTATTGTGCCCCTCTTCCCATCACAGCACACAAAGCTCCCCCGTACTCCACACACCATCCATTTTTCTTTTATTTGTGTGCAGTCTGTTCCAGTCTATTCATTTCCCACACTGCCTGAGTGGGAGTTTATGCTCTGAGCCAGTGCTCAGCATTGTTCAAAACACTCCCACCTCTGTGCTGTATCTAGATCCTTCTCATCAGCACAAACAGCTGTGACTGTACTTCATACTGGAGAGTCAGTGTAAAGCCTGTCATGATTGGGTGTGCACAAAAAATGGACACAAAAATAATCCAGATCTGGGAATTTTCTGAAGGATTCTTCATCACCGTGTCCCTGTTCAGGGGTTGAATTGCTGTGCCCTGATTGGTCACAAGACTCCTTCAAATGCATCCACCTTTTCCAGGAAGGATTCAAAGGGTGCATCAGGTGGATCCTTCATGCCCCCGCCCTGTCACAAGATTCACTGTGCACCATTAGCTGTCCAATACATTTTTCCAAAACACTATGGACAGCTTGAGCAAAGCAGCCGAGGAATACACTTTTACAGTTGGATACTGTGTTTTATCTCACTCCAACATCTCGCGGTACAAATGTTAAAATAATAAAGAACGTAAAACATTAAATTCAGGCTAAGTTAATGATCTGAGTTGCTACTTTACGTGGCTCAGCTGCTCGGTCTAACAAACTTTTAAAGCTTTTGCTTTCCAACATTGGCAGTTCAAAAGTTGACTTTGATCCTCTAGCAATTGTTGCTGTTTTATGGATAAAACTAAAAATATGTACATAAGCAGAGTTTCACCATCACCAGATTTTTGTTCATCTTTGAATAAATCTTGAGTAATGATATCACTGTTTTTCCAGTAAGGGCATGTTTTCATTGTCAAAGAATTCTAATATATCTAAAACAAAGGCATACACTCACTGGCCACTTTATTAGATACACCTGCTCAACTGCTCCCTAACACAGATAACTAATCAGCCAATCACATGGCAGCAACTCAGTGCATTTAAACCTGTAGAGGTGATCAAGACGACCTGCTGAAATCCAAATCAGGATCAGAATGGGGAAAAAATGTGATTTAAATGACTGCGAATGTGGCATGGTTGAGGCCAGACAGGCTGGTCTGAGCGTTTCAGCTGATCTACTGGGATTTTCCTGCACAGCATCTCTCAGGTTTACAGAGAAAGTATCCGGTGGGCACCAGGTCTCTGGGCGAAATACTTTGTTGACATCAGAGGAAAATAGCCAGTTAGGAAGGCAACAGTAACTCAGATAACCACTTGTTGCAACTGAGGTATCCACGACATGTCCAACCTCGAAGCAGATGGACTACAGCAGCAGAAGACCACACCTGGTGCTGTTCTTGCTGATGCCAGAGGTCAGACGAGAATGGCCAGTCTGCTTCCAGCTGATAGGACGGCAACAGCAGAATCTCTGTCTTCTTCTTCTTTCAGCTGCTCCTGTTATAGGGGTCGCCACAGCAGATCATCTGCCTCCATCTCACCTTATCCCTTGCATCCTCTTCCCTCACACCACCATCTCTGCATGTCCTCCTCCACTACATCCATCAACCTTCTCTCTGGTCTTCCTCTTCTCCTCCTGCCTGGCAGCTCCATCTTCAACATCCTTTGTCCAACATCAGGATCAGAATCAGAGTACTTTATTAATCTCAGGGAGGAATTTGATAGCGTTACAGGCACTCCGTTCAGTAAACATTAATATCAATAAGAAGATAACAGTACAGTTAAGAAGGTAAAATATAAAAAGCCTTTTATTCAGTGAGTCAAGAAGTATGTATGCAGCATATCAGTAGGTAAAAGTCCAATTATTAAGGGGAGGAGCTGTAAAGTATAGTGGCCACAGGCAGGAATGTTTATGATCATGAATCAGAAATTACACAGTTATTGTTGCAGTTATTTACACAGTTAGATAATAGATATTTAATTATAGAAATGACTGATTGAGAATGTGGATTATGAAAGTGGATATGAATAAAATGAATTATATATGTGTGTGTGTGTGTGTGTTATGAATAAAGAAAGGGAATATGAACATATCCACTACCTGTCCTCTGAATATGTCCATACCATCTCAGCCTTGCTTCTCTGACTTTATCTCCAAACTTGAGTACATCCTTCACTACATCCATCAACCTTCTCTGTGGTCTTCCTCTTCTCCTCCTACATCAGAGGGACAGCTCAGGTTGAGCTGCACATATATGAAGTCTCTTTTACGTATATGAATGTTCTTTGTACACATATGAATGTTTGTACACATATGAATGTGTTTTGTACACATATAAATGTGTTTGTATATATATAAAATGTGTTTTGTACACATATGAATGTGTTTGTATATATATAAAATGTGTTTTGTACATATAAAAAAGGTTTTTGTATATATAAAATGTGTTTTGTACATATATCCTGTTCTGTTCTTGCAGTC
>VUQH01048572.1:0-24899 GCA_015106775.1 Etroplus canarensis | reverse complement strand
AGGTGGCAGAACTGAAGATGTTGAGATTTTCCCTGGGAGTGACCAGGATGGACAGGATTAGAAATGAGTACATCAGAGGGACAGCTCATGTTGAGAAGCTTGGAGAGAAAGTCAGAGAGGCAAGGCTGAGATGGTTTGGACATGTTCAAAGGAGGGATAGTGGATATATTGGACAAAGGATGTTGAGGATGGAGCTGCCAGGCAGGAGGAAAAGAGGAAGACCACAGAGAAGATTCATGGATGTAGTGAAGGAGGACATGCAGAGGGTGGGTGTGAGGGAAGAGGATGCAAGGGACAGGGTGAGATGGAGGCAGATGATCCGCTGTGGCGACCCCTAACGGGAGCAGCCGAAAGAAGAAGAAGACGACATTCATTTTACATACAACATAGCTGAAGAGAATTACTACTTTGATATTGAAAGTATAAGTACCATAACTTTTTTTTTTTATCTTGCTATCTGTATGCAGAAATCATATTCAGATCGATCGGACAGAGGAAATCCTAGTCTCGGGACATTCTACTTCTCCTGTAACATCTTCACAATCTCTGTCATCAATTAGATTGGGCTATCGATTCAGTGTCTGGAGAGATGTATTTACAGCTGCAATAAGCGGTTTGGCAAGCATCAAGGACCTTTAACAAAATTGCCTGTGAAAAGATGGGAAGAGAGATGATGGAGACCCCAGTCAATACAGCCAGCCACTGTGGTCTGGCTAAATTCATTTCTAATGCCAAAGGTTTTGATCTTGGTTTGGTAATTTGAGAAAATCTAATTGAGCATTAAAAAAAAGATGTTCAGTCTTTGAAATGTCGGTAGAGAGCAGGAGAAATTACCATCAACACGTTACACTGTTTCCATCTTCAGTTTGCCACTACCTTCATCATTTTTCATTGTAACCAATCAACAGGGACCAACATATTCCCATCACTGTAAGTTGACCCAACATAATGATTGTGTTGAGTAAGTACAAAATAGTGCAAAGTAAAAACAAACTACAATGTCTGGTGATATTACTACTGATCAAGCTAGATTTGACAGCTTTGCAGTTTGTTGTGTACAGACAGGGATATTAAAGTTCAGCCACTCTTCAACATGAGAGCAGCCTTTCTTTTGGGAGTTTCCAAACATGCATAAACTGTGTGTTAACTAGTTACGATTTGCATTTAGTGTAACACACCATTTGTCGTTACACTATTAACACTAGTACTGCAGGAACGCAATATGGTGATGTCCCAGATATGTTTCGTGCACTGCCGGTCGTCTATATATTGATCACTTCCGGTGTTTTCATTCACTGCCAGTCATCTAGCTAGTCATATAGCTGGCAGTACTAGGTTTAAACATAGTGTGGGCTGTGGTACAATTCCCTATTCTCTAACACAGTGCATGTTTACCACCTCTGACACAAAAACACCTCACGTCAACACACGAAACCCTTTCTTGTCTCTTAACATCTCACTTCGTCACACTCAACTTTTTGCACGTCTTTTTTATCTTGTGCTGGGCGGCTTTTTCTCTTCAACTCTGTCTCATGCATTTATTCCTTTTCATCCATTCAGTGTCACAAAGCAGAACCTGTTGATATTTTGTAAAGCTCCCAGTGAGTCACTGTATGCTCACTCCATCCTATTTTCCCACTCTGTTGGTCTCACACACACAGAGTAGTGCTATTTAAACAGCTGTGCTCTGCACTCTGCATGTTTATTAGTACTATTGTGATGGTGCTACTCCCATCATTTTTATTCTCCCTGCACTCCTTTCTAAAGTCACTATGTAAAACTACAGGAGAATTCACCTCCTATGGCCTGGTGTCAGTAATAGCTATGAAAACTGCTGTGGGAGAGGAACATTTCATTATTCATTTTGTTTGTGACAAGGTCATAATGAGCTCTGATAAATCTGCAACCTACATTTCAGTTATTCAGTTGTAACACTATACACACACACACACATACACACACACACCAGTTTCTGTACAGTCCACTAATATGTTATATCATGTTTCCTACTTTCATTAACAAAATCTGCTTTTGGAAAGGACTTTTCCTTGTCTCTTGCATTTGTTCAGACTTTGTAAAGTGTTCCTGGTTAAACCTACAGTGTGGAACTTTAGCATCCCTCCTCTGGCAGTGAGAGTAATTACACAAAGTGCTGACATGCGCTTATGACAAGCCATGCACCAAAAGTAATCTGGAAACCCGTCAGCCAGTCTGCTGAGTTAGCCTCCAGGGGTGAAGGGACAATAATACGATGTACCCATAAAATCTGGAATAGGATAACCAGGCTTAGACCTCCTGTTTTGTCTGCCTGGTATTATTTAATAACGTAGATCATTTTTAAAAATCTAAGAAAAAGTGAAGTCATCTGTAAACAATAACTGTTTGAATAATAAAGCAGTCAACAATTAGAGCCACCAAATGGTTTAAGCGCTGACTGCTTTCTTTTTTAGCTATTTTCCCCCTGGAATCAACACATTATTCTGGTTCTGATTTTGAGTACAGGCAGGAACCACCAGAGACCCCATGACACAATATTATTGCCACTTTTACATTTTGCACCATAGGCTCTGTCATACTCCTAGTGGTCTTACTTGATCCCTGCCACAACATTTGCTACCCTCTTAAACCTGGAAACTATTTATTGCTAGTTGCGCCAGTGCATGAATGTTGGATTGTTCACCAGAGTTAAAACACTAGTATATATAAAAATAATTACTGCGATTTTCCCAATACTGATGGACCTAATAAGCCTTGTGTGTCCTCACACACTCCAGCTTTTAATCACTATAATTGGGGTGTTGGTTGGTGGATTCTTGTTTCCTTGAGACAGAGTAAGGCTAGCCTTTATATCCTTTTTACAGCGTTCGTGCTAACGAGATCTAACAGCTTCATATTTAGTGGGCAGACTTGCATGTGTTGTCAATCTTCTCACCTAAATCTTAAAAAGAAAGCACATGAGCATGTTTCTTAGGTTTTTAAACTATTGCTACAACATTCAATCCATATACAAAGGTTAGCTGCAAATAAAAGATGCATGATCACTCACTCTTTTTCTCTCCAATATAGACAAACACTTAAAATAAAATACTCACCTAGAGTCCTGGACATCACTGGCAGGGCTGAACTTAGAACCAAGATGGACACACAACAACCAATGATCTACAAATAAAACCAAAGAGCAGAACTTCAGATTTCAGATCAGCCACATAATGTGCAGGTTTTGAGTGAGAGTGTGTAAGACAGATAAGCACCCATTGCGCACATTATGGTTTTAGCCATGATGTGCCCACTTGATGCTAAATTGGTTCCACATATTATACAATTAGTACCTCTGAAGTTGCTCATTACCAGGTTCCCTCTATTGTCCTTTCAAGTCCTTTCACTGAAGCGTCATGGCTAGTTAACAAGCTTCACCACTCCCAAACTCATTACCAAGTGAATAGTTGCTACTACAGGCTGAACAGAGCACACATCCTCCCCCAACCCTAAAAAACCCCACTCTCCGTCTGATGTACAAGAAAAGAGCTTGCACTTTGCTGGTGTTTACGCAACCCACAAACAAATATTGGACAGATCAACTAAGACCATTGAGGGGTCCTGAGGAAAACATTACTGAGCAGCAGGAGTACAGAGACAGGAAGGCAGGAGCAATGGAGACAAAATAAGGAAATAGGTGAAACAGGGGCTCAAACACATCAGCACCTTAGGAGCAATTTCAGCACCCTTGCCCCCACTTCACCCCACTCCCTGTCCTTCTTGCCCATCTTTACCGTTGTCATGGTTGTGTCATCCTTCCTGGGAGTGAGTCCTTCAAAGACACGCAGGCTGTAGAAGCCAACGACAGAAGACACCATCAAGTAGCTGTTCGGCAAATCAATCAAGGAGCAAAAACACTTTGTTGTTCATAGCAAGCAGCTTCTTTGAATCATCTTTTTATGTGTCAATGGTGAACCTTTTTAGCTATGATAAAAGGTGACGAAATGACACAACATGCTTTCCGGAAGGTGTCCAGCTTAACTATATCCTGAGTAAACAAAGCTGCCTTGACAATGTTGCTCTTGGCCATGAAGCATGCTACTCTGGCCACAGACAAAGGGGAGGTCGCTGAAAGGATACAACATGAGGATGATCTCAAGCACTGCTTGAGCCACACCAAATGTGGACAAAGAGGTATTCCCGATGCCTCGATCCTGGAAGAGAGAGAGAGAAAAACACGAAAAGAACATTGAACATCACATACTAACCTTCACACTGAACAGATCACAAATAAAAAACAAAATGACAACACTTGGTGTTGTGTGCAATTGCTCACACAAGCAATTACAGAAGACTTGCAAAGTAGGTACGCGGTGCACGAAGAATTTCCCCACTTGAGAAAGACAGAATCAAATTGGCTAAGTAATGAATGGAACAAGAAGAAAGAGGCTCTTTGCAAATCACTGTCGATCATACAATATGTGAACAGGTGTTCAAACAAAAACGGCACATTGCTTACGGTAAGAAGAGTGTACAGGCTGAAAGCATGCCAAAAACATAAAAACAACTAAACAAATCCTTTAGCAAATACACTAGGCAAACCCCTTTGCCCTTCCTCCCCCCCAACCCCTAAGGCCTTTCGAAAGTAGACCAGGCAAACGACATACATCCACGTATACTGCGCATACCAAGCATCTGTCTTGTCAAATGACAAATATTTGCTTTAGTCGGACTTGGCACCAAAGTTGATCCATGCATTGAATGGGGCATCTACAGTACTTTATAGATCTTGTAAAATTCAGATCTTGTAGTTAAACGAGTGCATGCGATTACAACTGTACAGCCGAAAATCCATCATTGTAAAATAAGCTATAAGTAGCTGTATACACTGTATTTACAGTTTTTGAACAGAGGAGTAATGCAAGTCCAATCCACTGCCTTGCCATACAATGCATTAGCATAAGGTGCCGTTATTACCCCTGAAATATGTATATACAGTATATTAAAGTGCACAGTATGAATTGGAGTACTTTCACGGTTTTTGTTATTTATGTTTGTTGTTGGATTTTTTTTTTTCTTCTTACCCACTTTGAGTGTCTTTATCTTGATTTGTTTTGTAAAACAGGCAGCAGAAAAAAAGGAAAGCTTGGCAGGTTGTTTCATGCCTTTTTATGCAACTGTCATCCCTGGGAGCTTACTGCAGAGCCATGGTGCAGTGCCCTCTCTCTCTTACACAGAGAATTAGCAGCATTAGCAGACATCTGATGTCATTTATTAATAGAGGGAGGGTGGGCATGCATTAAGATGGAGTGTGCACTCACAAATCGCATGTATGTGTGGACAACTAGCATTTTACTGTACACCTCCTTTGAGCATGTCTTTTCATTCCAATAGCAGACAGGGTGATGGAATGTGGTTGGGTATGTCATAGAAAGAGAGAGGGGTCCATGTTTCCTGCGGCAGGTCAGTCAGTACACACACTCCCCATCGTCAGTCTCCGACTTTTTAAATTACTCAGTGCTTCACATTCTTACATTCTGGTACCTTTTTTAAAGACAACATAACAATGGTTAAGACATTTTGAGGTTTGACATAAACTTATCCTCATCTTTCATGTAGCGATAGCCCTTTCACACTCCTTCCCTCGTCTAACATGTATCCAGTTTCCAACCAGATAATTCCCCCAGCTATAACATATTTTAACAAGCAGGAGAAGAAGCTGCACAGAATTCTGAAGGTGCTTGTATCTTTGCAACAACCTTACAACAAATACCTCCATTTCAAGCTTAAGTCCTGCAGTCTTAATCTTTTTAATCCATATTTCCCACTTTGCCATGAGAGGTTGTCATCATTTAATCTTACAGAATCACGACTACAGATTTAAATTATTATTCGTATTGTCATGGGCAGAATGGATGTGGCATGATTGTTCATATAACTACAGCAAGAGAAAATATATTCAGGCAACAGTTTTGCAATGCCATCCATCAATGTAATGGAACTAATGTTCACATTTATTTCCACACCGTTAAATAATTATATGGCAAATAGGAAAGGGGGAAAAGGGTCATGAGATGGAAGTGAAGAAGTTAAATAGGTGCTATATGTCAGAATATATAAGTTTGTGTGTGTTTAAAGAAGGGCACTTTAGTGGGGTGAAAATTGCTGTCCTGTCACAGTAATTGCCTATTTTGAAAAATACAGTGTCAAGTGTAGTGGCCCAAAAAGAAGGGCTTGCAGTAACAGTTTTATTGATGCCTCTAAGTGCTTGTTCATAAAGCTGTAAAACCCTCTGTCCTTTGACAGAGGCAGGGCCAACTTCTCATTTCTATCCACCTGCATTTCCTCCATGCTCTTCATCCTCTTCTTTCCTTAATCCTTATTATTCTTCTCTGCACCCATCCACTGCCCTGTAAAGCTGAGCGGGACACTGCTCAGTATGCTAAAGACTACAGCAGGATGCTTAGCTGGAAGGGAAGACAAACATTGACAGGGCACTTCTATTGTGTTCTCCTACCATAATAATCAGCGCATCAGGGCCTCATTTGACTTTCCCACAGTCTGAGTCTCTCTTGTTGAGATGTCAGACCTCTCTCTACTCGTTTATATTGCGTTCTTTCCCCTGTCCTTATGTTCTTTCAGACAGTGAGCAGAAGGACTTTCTGTGTCAGAGAGGCAGAAAGTCTGAGAGTTCGAGGATAGGGTTAAAGAAGCAGTTATATCAGTATTGATTGTTTAAGGAAGACGAGATGCCCCTCCCGCTCGTAGCTTTGTGAGATCAGAGGTGTGGCATCCATCCAGGTCAACAAACGCATAAACCATTTAGTGAGGCCATACTGTCAAGGAGGACAGCTTCAAGCTACCTGACAAGTGTAATTTGGGGGATTTTCTGCAACGTGTCATGCCAAAGAAAACATCTCTGCTCAATAAAATAATTGGAATGTCGAGGGCAGCTCTGTCAGTTGCCCGCGAGACGCAAAATGAAATGAGGGAGAAATAGGATACATTATGTTGCCCCTTTTCAGACAAGAATGCAACCACAAACGCACACACATGCAAGCACACACATGCACGCACCTCTGTCACTGCAGATGAGATGAGATACAGAGAGCTTAAAACACATTGCATGTTAGATAGAGATGAGAAATCTCTGAGAGCCATTCCACACTTGGTTAGTCTGCTTCACAGTAAGAGCCCTTCACTTGGCCCTGTCTGCCTTTGCAGAAAGGAGAAAAAGCAGCTTATTCACCCACTGAGGACATGAGACACATAGCAAGCTCATTGAATCTGCACACTGCTGTGAAATGACTTTGAATGAGCTTCCAAAACAAAACCAGAGGCACAAGGTTGAAGCCTGATTAACATCTGTTCGAGCCTTTTCTTCCAACATGCACCTGAGCATATCCGGAATTTGATTTATGTCTCCGCCAGGGACATGGCAGGTCTGACAGGCCAGCTCTTTTGCAGTTTACATTCTAGGTGTGTGTTGGTGTGTATGTAAAAGCCAAGTTAGACAGGAAGCTTACTGTGGATCCCTTGGGCATGGCAGTCTCATCCACTAGAAGGTAGAGGATATTCAGTGCCACCATAAGAACAGAGATTGTCTGCAGACACAGAGGAAGACAAAGATTTGTTTACACATAGTATAATTATGAAAAGATTGATCAAATCCTCCAAGTATCCGGCATCATGATATAATTGAATCGCAGGGGCCTTGCTGATCCCTAAGTATGGCACTGCATAATAACCATCTTGTGATTGTAAACTGTGTCAAAACTGTGCCTCCTCAAAACCTGAACAATGTGGGGGTTGTTTGATGCACGTGCCATGCCTTGCACATGGCCTTTCTACCTTATCTAACGGTATCAGACGACATAAACAGTATTTCCACACTATAATTTATTGAAAATCACTGTTGTTGCAGGTGAGTATTCAGCATTGTCTTAAACAGCCATTAAACAAAAGTAGTTTCCCCACCCAGACTCTGTGGGAAAAGATGGATTTTGAGGTACAATGTTAGTCCCAATGGCCACCAGCCAGGCTGTATATGCCGTGAGCAACCAGTTTGGGCTTAATGATACGTCACTGTTAACACTCACCGTTCCTGCGAGCAGGATCAACATCACTATGGGATACAACAAGTTCTTCTCCCATCCTGACGCTTTTTTCCTCCTTTCTGTAAGGAAATGAAAGCGCACCAAAGAGTGAGATCATGTATTTTAAGAAATACATGTACAATGAACTAAACTCCTCCATTACAAACCACTTTCCACTACTTGTTAATTAATAAGTTCAAAGACAACTACTGAAACCACAAGCCCTCTGGCTTTATTTACAGGGTTTGTACTACTTTGTTTGATAAAGCATATCGTGAGTGTGTGGAACAAACAATCTCACCTCTCATCGCAACCACCCCACCTCCAGGTAATATATATTTCATAACCTTCAAAAATTACGCTTTTCCTCTGTAATTAGCCACACTCATCACTGCCTTAATTAGTGGAAATAATAATAAATCCTGGATAAAAAGAAATGTGACAAAATTAATTCCAAGATTTATACTTTGGTTAAAATGTGTGTTTGTTTGTGTGCATGTGCGTGCGTGCGTGCGGCGGGCGCTTAATCCAGCTCAGTCTTCTTAGCCAGGTGAAACATGTGAACTTTATATCTTTCTCGTATTTCAACAGCTCATCAGTTACATTTGTAGACTTTGCTGACAGTCTGTAGACCACATGCACTGTGTCTTCTGGACGTCAACTGTCCTCTTTGAATGAGTATGTGACTGCCCTTTAGTATTTCCTATATTGACTTCTTTCTCTATTTCCAACCTTGTTAGTTCTCCTTATTCTCAAAGTGCATCCACCCTGCCTGCCCGAGAAGTTTGCCAAGTGCACTTTATATGCACCATCCTTCTAAATTAATGACATCACTAAAAGGCTTGCTACAATATAAAGTTTGCATCTTGTCCAATATCCTAAGTGCCTTTGTGCTCTCCTCCCCCCACCATGCTCCCCAAAAGGCTCAGACCTCATTTATAATATCCTAAAATGGATGGGAAATTATCAGGCAGTTCTGGTCCAAGTCCAAATTAAGAAATTAAGGCAGATGAAGAGAAAGCAGCTGCCTGTCAGCAATATGTAAAAAGCTAACGTCTGTGGCATATATTTCCATGGCAATTCAAGGTCTTAAGCCAAACTGTATTAGCCACTGTAACATTAAACAATAATAATAATAATAATAATAATCTTAGTTTATATAGAATGTTCAAAGAGAGTTTAGAAACAGAAAGTCAGACATTAAACAGAGCAGATACACTTAAAACTGAGAAACTCAAAACAACAAAAGGTTCAAGATGCAAAACAGAAATACTCACATTCACATACAATTGCTTACCTAATTTATTCCTCTGATTTCTAATATTGTCCAATTCTTTGGTGAGCTGGTGAGCAAAGCTCCCACGGGTATAAGTGTGTGAAGATGACCCTGTGGAAAAAAAAAAAAAAAACTATTGAAATGTCTGACATTTGCTGTATGATCACAAGTTGTGTAGGGTTGCAACTTGCAATTACTGTCTGATTTATCTGCCTCTTTTAAAATACATTTAAGTCACTTGCTACATCTCTCCAACAGAAAAAAACCCAAATTAATTTCAAAGAAGATGAAGAAAGAAAGAATGTTCTCCCATCTGAAAACCTTGATCCAGAAAAATGTTTGGCTTGTTTGCTTTATTAAACCACCTAAATGATTAATCAGTTGTAAAAGTAGCTACACTAAAATAGTTACATATATATTGGGCCACCTACACATTACACAGAAACTACAGGAGCTTTTATGTCATCTCATTTTAAATCCACAGCCAATAATATGCAGTTGGTCCCCCATTTGTAGCTCTAACAGCTTTCACTGTTCTGGGAAGGCTTTCTCCAAAATTTTGGAGTGTTTCTGTGGGAGATTCATAGGGCCTGGTTCGCAAACAATATTCTAGTTATTCAGTAGGGTTAAGATGACAGCTCTAAGCGAGACAGTCTTCCACATTAATCTTGTCCAACCATATCTTTATGAACCTTGCTTTGTGCACTGTGCACAGTCATGCTTGAACAGAAAAGGGCCTTCTCCAAACTGTCTCTTCAAAGTAGGAAGCATAGAACTGTCCTAAATACATCTTGGTAAGCTGAAGTATTAAGATTTCCCTTGAATGAAATTAAGGGACCCAGGCTAACCCATAAAAAACAACTCAACAGCATTATTCCTCCTCCACCAAACTTTACAGTTGGCACAACGCAGTCAGGCAGGCAACTTTCTCCTGGCATTAGCCAAACCCAGACTCATCCCTCAGAATGCCAGAGAGAAACATGTCATTCGTCACTCTACAGAACATAGTTTCAGAGTCCATCTGTGGCATGCTTTACACCACTCCATCCACTGCTTGACACTGTAATGATATAAGGCTTGCATGCAACTGCTCAGCCATTGAAATCTATGTAATTAAGCTCCCAAGCGCCCAGTTTTTGTGCTGATGTTAATGCCATAGAATGTTTGGAACTCTGCAGTTATTAAGTCAGAATAATGTTGGTGACTTTTACGTAACATGTGCTTTAACGCTTGGTGGCTCTGCTCTGTAACTTTACTAGGTCTGCCACTTCATGCCTGGTTTGTGTGGTTCCTAAATGCTTTGTAATAACCTGCAACTGGCTGTGGAATATCTAGGAGGGAAGAAAGTTCACGAACTGACTTGTTGTAATGGTGGCCTCCTATTGTGGTACAGTTCTTGAAGTCAGTGAGCTTTTTAGAACAATCCAGAAATGTTTGTAAAGGCAGACTGCATGGCTAGGTGCTTAATTTTACACACCTGTGGGCAATGGGACTGAATGAAACACCTGAATTAAATAATTAAGAGGTGTGGCCCAATATTTTTGTCCATATTGTATATTATGTTGTTAAACAGATGAGAAGCTCCACTTTTTTGCCCCAACATAAATGCTTTATCCATCAAACCACTTAACTTTTCAATTAAGTTGGAAAACTGCATTTTTAGGCATTTCTCATATACTTAAATACATTAAAAGGATGTTAACCTTTTTCTCTATTCATCTCACCTCAGCATATTGTATTTGACTCCTCTTTATTAAGCAATCCCATCAAAACAAGTAATCATGCTCAGAACATAACAATGTGATCTCAAACAAGCAAAAATAATCTCTTGTGTCAGCCGTCTAGCGCATGCCACAACTGGTTGAATGGGCTGGATAAGACAGCTAGGGATTCTCCAGGAAAACCACAAGGCCAGCTCATTTAAGTCTAATTTATCTTTTTTACTCTGTTTTCCTTCCAGCTTGATGCACTATCACAGAGGCCCCTCGAAGCCAAAGTGGAAGAGTATCCATTTGCATCCCCTGGGGTGATTGGCAGATCAAGACCAATTAGTTCAATGTTACACCGTTACTAGCGTGCAATAAAAATACCATCTTTCATCTTTGTTACAGGAGTGAAGGACCAATCACTTTGATCAGACTTTCTTCTTTCCTCTGTCATTATGTCACGCCCTGTCTGGATGGATTTAAGTAGGTGAATGAGGTGAGGTAGACAGAGATAGAGAGAGAGTTAACAGTCGATGCCTGTCCCAGGATCTGAACAAGGGAAAGTTTGAACCCTCCGAGCAAATGCAGTCACAACACAACACAACAGGAAATGTCACAGATAGTTCAACAGCATTTTTCTCTAAAGATGAGCTGAACACTTTGCCTTAGGGTAGCCAAATCTGTTTAGCTGCAAGTGAACTTATTCATTACATATGTGCACTTGCATATTTAAACATAGCCTGACGTATCACCGGGACAGATAAATCTTTAATGATTTTTTTCCCCCCCCAAAAAATTGTTAATATCCACAAAATAATACATTAAAAGATCACCACTTGTTCAAAGCAGTTAAAATTTCAACTGCAGTATCTTCTATGACATCACTCCAAACTGAAGTTAAATATAACCCTCTACTCCTTCTGCTGCCAGCATCAAGTAAAAGACTGAGTTACAGCAAGGCAGAGATGCTGAGTGGGGCTTCTGGCAGCCAGGACGGCACAGAGTAATTCAACATATCCTCTCCAACCTTCTCCACAGTCAAAAAATTACGTCATCCACAAATATGCTAAACACCATGCTGAGACAACAGAGGCACTGGCAAGGTCATTGTGCCGCATAGCATCTGGACGAGTGCTCCGTTGCTCTGTTTTCAGCACATCAGGGTCTTGAGGGGGCAGTCTGAACAAGTGTGTATCACATTGCCTGTACTGCAGTGCATTTATGTGCTCCTCCTGGCGTTTATTTAAAATATTCTGTTGTTAACCAAGAAACTGTTGAAATCATGTATAAAATGGTCCTTGTAAACTCTTAGAGGCATGAATACAATTTTATTCCAGCAGGGAGCAATCACCTCAAATACAGATGATCTTCATATATCTGCACTGCATACATCTGTCATGCTTCTGGAGGCATTTCAAATGACCTGCACCAAATTTCACATGGTTCTGTACATCTATCCTGATAGTTCAACTTTTGTATCTGCCAACACAGTGCCCAGATTGGGATTTATTTTCATGTATAGTAACAGAAGTGCAGAGTTTTCTGCAGAAGTGAAAACAGGATTAAGTCACCTTCTGTAAATGAAGCAAATAATCAATTGTCTAAACACAATGTTATATTTTTGTGGCTCTCCAACATTACAAGAGATACCTGATTTTGTTAATAAAGCCAGGATTGGTATCAGTACAGTCCCACTGTATCAAATAAATTATGTTATGGCGTGCCGTTATTGTTCTTAAACACTTGCTTGAACCTGAGTTCAATGTAGCAACATAAATGCTGTACTTATTCAGAAACTGGTATCAATCAGACTTTAGAACAGATCATGAAGCAGCCACCACAGGACCTTGATTTTGAAGCCATAGATATAAAGTTCTGATCTCAAAATCTGTGGAAAGACAAACTGCGTGAAATATTTATTTAGGAATTTAGACATAAAGATAACTGTGATTTCTACTTTAATTGGCCAAATTAACAACAGTAGCAGAGAACATGGTGTAGTGATACAGATGTTCCCTTCATTGTAACGAACTTTTACCTTCTTTTCAACAGGGCAGTAACTAACCATTTAGTTACAGTTGTGTGAAAAAGAAAGCTTTCACAGGACTATTCAGTCCTGTGGAAAATTAAGTAGATTCTTTCTGCTTCCATTGGAATTGAGAAAATAAGTAGTAGCCACGTGTTGCTAATCACTGCACACTTGGTTAACTGATAAGTACATATGACCACCTCTATAAAAGCAGAAGTTTTGGCAGTTTGTTGGTCTGTAGCATTAGGGATGTGTTAACACAATACCACAATTTTCCCAGAAGTAGACATCTCAGCAAATAACAAGTAGACTTGTCTGGCTGATAAATTTACAAATTGGCTGGGTTTTCTATAAACTTATCACCCCTAATGCATTTAAAAGTGACAAAATGAGTGAAACATAGTGTAATTGCATTATAAAAATGTCTTTGTAAGTACTGGCAATTTATCTGGACATTCTTGAAATATTTCACTTGTTAGGTTCATCATGCTCTTGACAAGAAAAGCAGGCACACATGGCTAATGAGCCAGTTTAAACAACAATGTACTGATCAACAAGACAAACTACCAACATGTCATTACAAGTTGGCAATTTCATGCAGCAGGAGGACAACAAAGGGCCAGACATGTAAATAAACAAATGCATCAACTGATGAGGCTCAACAGTCCACATCTACAAACACAAACTATGTAAGAGGATAATTTATTAGAGACGGTTGATGCAAAGCGGACTCAGGTGAAGCAAGAAGACAACACTGCTCGTCTCTGGAGTGTGTCCTGTGAACTGTTCCTGACCTGCTTTCTACTTAATGCTCTGAGAAGATCAAAGGAACAACACTCAAGCTTTCAGTTCCACCTAAGTATGAGTATTTACATGTGTGCATACTTGCATGCATACTGTATGTGCATAAAAACATTCATGTGTGATAAGCAACGGTTTAAGCTTCAATGAAGAACACCCTCCCTCTTTCTTCAATTCCCACCTCTCTAACAGACAAAAATGAACTGCCGCTTGACCTCAGTACACACATGGGGATGTTGACCACTGTTATTTTTTGCCTCGCAGTGACTTGTAAAGATCAAACAGTCCTGGAGAAGATAAGGAACAGATTACAATTATTCTATCAGTTAGTTCAAAGCAGGGCACTGTGGAATGAGCCCTAAGAAACTGTACGCATTGGTGGCAGTCTATGGAGGTGGCCGGCAAAGCATTCAAAAACATGCATTATCAAGGAGTGATCTCACTTACCTCCCTGGTTTGAAAGGACACTCCTTCTGTTCAGTTACTCACATCTGTACACTTGGTTGCGTGCTTGAGTTAATATTAAAGTAGGTTTTGGAAACTGGCCGAAATACTTCCTGCTTTTTTGAGATTATTTAACGTCAAACAAGGAATTTAGGAACACAGAGGGCTAGACGTGAAAAGGAAATGCTGGCAAAAAAAAATAACATCTTCACCATTCCTAAACTCTTTAAACTTTCCCTTTGTGTCTCAGGATAAAGAGCAGCACAAGGCTCCTGGTGTCCCTTCACAAGTCGATGCTCCTTAATGTTCACAGCCCTGCTTCTTGTGAAGGATTTAATTTCCAGGCTACCATTCTAGGCCTGATATTAAACAAGGCAATCGTATGGCCAATAATGGAAGTGGCAGCAGATTTTCTTAAATGGATCCTTATGAAAAACTTCCAAAACAAAATATGGTCCTTGCAGAAAGTTAGGGAGCAAGACAGTGTTAGGGAAAAGTCGGTGTCAAGTGTGTTTGAATTTTGTGTGTCTGCGCGTGTGCCTAGCTGAATTTTCAATGCTAATTGATTCCAGCGTGGCCTACTCCATCACCCCCAATGGGGCAGTCAGCCCCCCTCACCTCCCCTATAATGTGCCAACACGTCTCCCACAGACATACCGTTTAATCTCCTCTGAAGGGCTTCCTCCTGCAAATGGATGCAATAAATCTGCTCATCCAAGTCCTCAAGGATCTAAAGGGGAGGGGGCAGAGTAGGAAGAGATGAAATGGGTTATAATTAGGCCCAAAGTGGGACTGGAGCAATGGCAGATGGGAAGATGAGTTGGTTATGTATTTGTAGTCCTGTGTTGCACTTTCCAATGACTAAATAAGACATCTTCCTGACCAAAACAGTAAAGAGATTGACTGAGCTTTAAGTTAAAGAATGCAGATACGTCACTGAATGTATTCTTGCGAAAATTATTAAGAGTTTTAATTCAGACTTTTAAAATAAACCATTTATCATTGTCTTAACTCTTAAAAACCTTACAAATACATGACTGAAATGATTACTTACTGTTGGCTTCACTAGTAACTGGCCCATGACAGTGAACATCCTGGACAACCCCACAGGAGTGCACACTACACAGGAGACAGAACAGCAAGGTCAGCCTGAGTGTTTAACTACAGCAAAGCCGTGTTCGCACCTATAGCATCTGCAAACTTTTTCCAAGGAACTACAAAGAGTATCCTTCAGCTTATTGTCTGCATGTCCACTTTGGTCTGAAGATGTGAAGATGAGACAAATTAGTCCACTGATATAAGAAAAAGTTCTGTTTTTAAATGCATGATTTTTGATTATAAAACATCATAAAATGCTGTGAATAATGAACAGTCAGAAATGTGTTTCTACTGCAGAGCATAGGAACCTGTAAAGGTACTTGCATTTTCACAGCTGCTGTTGTTGCAAAAACACTTCTGGTTGTATAGAAATCAGTGACAACGGCACTCAGCTCCCTCACTCCGTGAACTCAGTGAACATATTTTTCTGATGACTTGATGGACTCAGATGCTAGTTTTGGATTATACTGAACAGAACATAAACTCAACTTTGTAAAATACGGTGATTCTAAGGGTCAGAAAAGAGGATTATCCAGATATTGTCAATTACAAGTTGTTAGACAACTTTTTTCCTTTTTACAGCCACTCCTTGCTCCATCTCATCCAGTTTTAAAAACACCAAGCCTCCCCATAACAGGACTTCACAAAACAATGGTCACGGTGACTAAAGCCAACTCTTATATAGTCTATGGTTTTGACTCCCCCCCAAAATGTCCCTGTTCACAGTGTAATGCTCTCGGTAAGTTTAATATCTTTCGCGGGCGAGCTTGCACCAGTACCAATTTCTAACTGGTCGAGTACTTTCAGCATTTCATTTCTAGAAGTCAATGTCAGTCTCTCAGTCAATCTCTGTGGTTGCTCATAAAAACTATGGTTACTGCAAGTCCAGCAGTCTGTACTTTTTGAACCCCCTTTTGATACTACTACTGGTCTGTTTGTCTACTCTTTAGGGTGTTGAGACCTTGGTGGAAACCCAGAGCTTAGCCAAAACTTTGTTCACTGGAAAAGTTCCTGGGACTAAACATTTCTGGTAATTTGCATGGAAATTCAGCTATTATGCATTCTATTTGCTTCAGTGTGTAGCAGTATAAACTAACTTACTTAGTAAAAGGAGTCCTCCCATCAGAGATATACAGGAATAGAGGTATGGTAAGTAGAACTCCCACAGATCTACAAAAAAATGTATACATATAGAAAATCTGAAATTTAAGAATAGTTTGGTAAAATTTCTGAATAATTCTGATTTTTGAATTGATAAAACAATGTGTTCATTTTTGAGTTTTAGAGGCACTAAACAATTCCTTTGAAAATACAAGAGATTTATAGTTAAAAATAGTGTAGAATATTTAAAAGGCATACCATAGAGTGACTCCATACTGGCTGCATCATTATCAATGAGTGCTGATGCCACCCACACGATTCCCAGAATGAGCAAAGCCAGCAGAAAGAGCATCACAAAAGTCTCCAAAATACGTGCCTTAATGCCCTGACAGGAAAAGTAAACATATAAGAGATAAGATTATTCAAATTAAAATGAGAGTTAAAATCATATTCACTAATACAGGTTATATTATCAACAGTCCGAAATTTAGGTATACATGAATACTGTGTAGAAGATATTGCCCTTTATAAACACAGATCCCAAATTTCAAGGGTTTTCAAAGTAAACAGACACTTGCCCACTGATTCTTGGGATGCTGTATGTTACATTGTGAGCACAAAAGTCCACATACAGAATTCAGAATTGATAGAAGGTGATCATTCAAGTGAAGAAGATAACAGACATCAGAAAAACATCAAAAGGTAGTTAGCCAAAGCCAGTTGGTATGAAATGGTTGAGAAAGAGAAAAGCATGGAGAGAAACAAGGCACCAAGGCTTACCACTTTATCTGTCAAACGTAGTCTTAGTTTAGTTATGACTTGGGCATAAAGATATTTGTGAACAGTCACATTGGCATTTGAGGATTTCACTGTTCTATGGAGCCAGAAGATTAATATAGAGGTGGGCTGGAACATTCTGTGTGCTAAGATTCAGTAAAATGTGTCAATTGGTGGCTGATAATAAAAAAATTAAAAAACAGCAAAATGATGACGCTAAACATATGGCCAAAGCATCCATATGAACCACCTGCTGAAGATCAGACTGAAACCTGAGTGATCAGAAAAAAAGAGCTGAATGTGATTGGAGTGAAGTAAATAAGACTTAATTAAATACAGTGGATTTAATATGATGATTTGTTTGACTTCACGTATAACTGTACACTTAGTTTTAAATCCTTAAACTGTGGACACTTTAAAGTGCTGTCTCCCCCACATATTTCTTCCTATATTGATGTGAGTTTCATATAAATAAAGCCAAGACTTTGCACTAAAGTAGTATTCATTCATTTATTTTAAATTACTGTACAAAAGCAGAAAACCTGTAAAAACAAACAGTCCGGAATTAACATAAAAGGGGGGCTAGGGGTGCCATTTCCTACAGTTCATATCTAAACTTTGAACACGAAACAGAATTTCTTTTAAATGAAATCACCCTCCTCACCGAGGAGTTATTTCCATTCACAGCACACAAACATAACATAAACGCTCCCATAGATTCCTGTGTAAAACAGTTCTTTTATATACACATATTCTGGTCTATAAAATGGGTCCAACAGGGGCTTGTAGTGGCAGAGGTAAAATTAAAAAGAGGAGGAGGGCTGGGGTGTTGTACTGAGCATGAAGCCTGTCCGGGTCAGCTACTGTCTGCGATCAAGAGCAGACCTCCCATCTGGGGCTGATTAGGCACTCCCTTAGCACCACAGTGGAGTCCCAGGCTATGCAGAGAAGAGGGTTTTGGGGTAATTTGGGTTTTCCGGGTCACAAACTGCTGAGTGGTTAATAAAGTCCTCCTCTACCTGTTCACACAGTTTCCATAACCTCCCACCCCCGCTGGAAAGCTGAGCTGTCCAGCACTCTAAGACAGATTGGTGCACTCATACACACGTCAGCTTAGGCTACCGGGCATGGGATAACAAGGGCTCTCTGCTTTGTTGAATGCTGTTTAAATTAGGTACATATGAGCAATTTGTTACCAGCTAACGTTATGGCTGTGTGGTTGCTGTTCAGTATTTACCAACAGGTACAGTCGCTGTGTGGCTGCTGTTCAGTATTTGCCAACAGGTACACGTATATAAAGTATATAAAGTTTCTCCTAATAATAATAACAATGAAGCCTCTTTACAGAGTGGAAATTGTTTTAATTCTTGAGATCAAATAAAAGGAGACACAGGTGTTAGTTCCATAACACCATTCCCAACAGCCTGTGCTTAAAGTAGGAACACTGTTTAAGAGCAGCCTTCGCTCCTTCAGTAGCAGTCACTTAAAATCTGAAGGTCTAACAGTATGCATGGGTCAGATACATTTAATAAACTGAATGTCTACACATTCTGATCAACATACTGTGTGAATACTTAGGCTAGTAATGTAAGGCTTAACAACATTTCTAAGATTTTATTCATTTTCTGTGGTGAAAAGCCCCTGTAGCATCCTCCTGCTATTACTGAGCAATCACTCTCGCCCTGCGCCTTCTCTTAAGGCATTACTCTGGAAAAGCCTCTGGACTGACTGTAGAATTTTCTAGCATGGCATAGAGGGAAATGGGCAGGGTCTGGAGTGCCCCAGTGTGGCCAAGGTGGACACTGCAGTCAATTGCCGGGTAATGTTAGAGGGGTGGAACCTTTAGTCAGCATGAAATAAGTACTATGGAAAAATACAGAATGTTAATAAAGACATCACAGTGGTCGCATATCATAAGGGAACCATGCATGCCTTTTGTCGTTTGGCAATTAGCAATGCATTCGTCACTCCATTCCGATTAATAGACTACAATTACAGCACAAATTTTGCTGACAGTCTAAAACACTGAACCCTGCTGAATAGAACAGAGGTAGACGGGAGAAGATGGAAGAAGGAGACTGGTGGCAGAGAGGAGTCCACGTCTGAGCGCATCTCGTTCCCCAGAGGTAAGAGAGGTGAGAGAGGAATGCTTTCAGGGACTTCAGCCACGTCCCTCACGTGCTCTCTTAAGGATGCATGAGAACAAGGAGAACCCATAGGCAGGACGTGTGTCCACTCAAGCGCACCAGTCCACCTTAACAAGCTGTACAAGCCATGCTGAAGGTGTATTCCCTTCAGATAGGTCTCTCAATCATTTATAAGACGCAAATCATTACCCATTCAGATCATTTAGGGCAAAGGCAATGCTTGTCACCTCTCTTACTATCATCCCGCCTTCTTGCCTTGCAAGAAGAATGACCCACAGTATCAGAAATGATTTGGCAATTCAAAAGAATGAAGACACTGAACTGGCTGTCCTGACTGGTTTCATTGATCCACATACATGCATGCCATTCCACAGTCAAAGTTCTGTTTATGCTCACGTATTTTTGCAAGGAACATCACAGTTCTTTGCTCCTCATCACAACTGATAAGAAAAAAGTGTGGTTTAAAAATAGGAAAATTCAACTAAGTCATCATCGGTGATCAAAGATGAAACTGTCAACTGGTGAAAGAAGAGAGGGGGAAAAAAAAAAAAAGAGACAGTGCCTTGGCATCTAGAGTGCCCGCTGAAAGTTTCTATTCTTGCTGTTCTAAATGTGTAACTACCTCTAAATATAGCAGCCCTGAAATATTCAGCATCCCCCAATCCTCACACTGACAATGAGTGAGGGGCTGGTTAACTGCAGCTTTGCTTGTAGAAGACTGGAGAGATTTCCAAGAAATGTGTTTAGTGTCCAGAGAGGAAAGTAATCATTTTATATGTAGTGGCAAACAAACACACATGAATTCATGTACACACACACACAATCAGACAGGTAAATCTTCCTCCAAATCCACCCAATTACACAAAGCTACAAAGGGCCTGGAAACAGTTCACAAGCTTTTTGTCAAGTGTGTTCTGCAGACAAACTAAAGCACAATCTGCTACTGTCTTATCTGTTTCCACTGATTAATCGAGCAAAAACTACATGTCTACATGCCAAATGCAATGTTGGAAAAGTGTTAAGACGGTGAAAGATGATTGTAAAGGTGATTAGGGTAAAAAGAAACTAAAATCAAACACAAGATAAGTAAGTTGGCACAGCAGTTTCCTAGTTGCTGCCATCAATCCTTAACAGGTCAGCAGGTAATGGAGATCACCCAACGGACCATCCTCTGCTCTCTGTCAGGGACGTGTGCAACAAGGGCCATGAGTGTAATAAGTAAGGAAGAGGACTGGGTCCTTTTCACTCCCAAGCAAAAAGACTGCTTTCTTTGCTAAAGACATGCCAGATGCTCAGGGGCCTTATTAGCGTATCCTTCAACTAGTCAGCCACAGTGCAATGACAGTGTCAAAGACAGAAAGCAGAGGAGAGGGACACTGCCCTGTAAAGCTGCACAATCAACTTCTAAAGACTTAAGACTTCCTAATAAAGCCCCTATGACATGAGAGCATGGAAAATGGTTGGTGTCAATCATATCAGTCAAACTTTACTGTACAGAAACAACTCACCAAAAGTTGTCATTCTGTTTCTAGTACAGATGAGTAAGAAAGGAGAATTATTTAATGAAGAAAGCCGCTTAGAGACGCTTGTGAAGTTCTTTTTTTAACAGTCCTATAGTGATAAGTATTTGTTGTGATTACACAGACCTCTCACATTGATGAGGCTTCATAAATGACTCTTTCCTGGGTTTTGTTGAGCAAGAAGTAGAGACCAAACACACCTATCAACATAATACTCCACTCAACTTAACCTGCTATGTACATGAAATGGTGTGGTGTAACAGTCTTCAAATAATACATTCCTTTCAAATCTTCAAAAACAGCTTAAAAATTCAGAACAGAAACAGTTTTGTTTCAGAACATTTCATTTAGTTCAGAAAAACTAAGTCATGACACAAGGAGAAAATCTCTCTTGCTCGTTTTTACAATTCCTAGCTCAAGCTAATATGTCGCCATGGTAACGAACATTGTAACAGGCAGCTTTAGGGAGACATTGTGACCTTAAAGGAAGGTGTGTAAACACCACTTTATATTCTCCGGCTGGCCCTACCCAAAAGAAGGCCTGGGAAAAATGTCTGCATGTTCAGGAGATTTGAAATAAATATCCAGGCCCCTATTGTGGAGCTCCAACAAAGAGGAGTATCTTAGTAACACCACATGGGTTTGCTCGGCGAGACGTTTTCTCTCCCCTCCTCCTCCTCCTCCTCCACAATAAACACACTTCTCATCATCGGCGGGTTAGGGCTTAGGATGAGATTGATGAGGAGTTTCTTTAACTACCAGATGAAACCTGTTGGCCCTTTGCTGGGTCAGTCAAGGGGTCAGACTCGTTCCAACTCGTTTGAGGATCAAACACATTTCAATACTGTGGGTAAGACCAAAAGAGTATTCACTGCAAAGCACAAGTTGCACAATTCATATGCTTTCTCTGGGCAAATCCATTGTTTCAATGTTTTGCTTACTCTTTATTAAACTAAATTTACATAACTGTCAGTAACTTTAGCTTAAGTATTGAACACACATTATTTCTATCTGAAAGCAGTGTTCACGTCTACTAGAAATAGAGCAAGAAGTTGTCATCATCAAAACTTCTATCTTGATTTGTTTTTGAGAAAATATAGTTTTGAGATATATTTATCATGTCTAATTAATAACATGATTTAAGTCCCTTGATAAAAATGATAAAGACTGAACAAAGGTTTATACTCATGTCTTCACAGTCATTGTTAGAATATAATGATCATCTCAGTAAGGATGATATGGGTGGCTCTCATTACAATGCCATCTACTGGTGGTGTGGAGACAAGTAAAAGTGACAAATAGTATTCAGAATACTTTATTCAGAATCAGAATACTTTATTAATCCCCGGGGTGGGGAATTACTAGTATTTTGGGTTTTATAAAACTCAAGATTGTACTGGGCTCAAAAGCAGACATTTTTATTAAATCTAAAGTCCTTTCCTAATGTCAAAACAAGAAAAAGTAGTATCCACAGTAATATTTCATATGCACAGTGCATGGCACAAATACACCACAGTTTTCATCATCAGAACCTTAAAACAAACTACAAAGCAACTTTTACTGGCCTCGGTGATGCAGCTCTTCTGCAAAGATTTGAGAAAAAAGCAGTAAAGTGGGAGACATTTTACAGCAGCAAATAAAGCTAGATCATAACACCTGACATCAAGACCCTAAGTCTCGCTGATTCATCCACAATTTGGACAATTTGTTAGACTATTAATCACTCAGGTGACAGACCCTCTGAAGAGCTGAACATTAAAAAAAATAACATTTAAAAAACATCCACGTTTCTATCTTTATTCTGTTGGGGTCTTTTAGTACATCGTCAAACATAAACACGGTCACATGAAAAGCCTGACTTACAACATTAGAAGTGAAATTCATCATTCACTTCATTTCCGCAGTCAAAGGAACCTCGCAGTGCCATAACATTAGCCCAGGAGGTTAAAATGCTACATAAAACCTTATGGCATCGCAGTCTAATGCTGTTACTGGATAAAGGGATAATATCACATTATAAAAACTCAGATCTGTGTTTTACATTATGCTTGCTGTCAGCTATATAATTCACTCTGCAGGCAGCTCAGTTTTTCTGGGGGGATGAAACAGAGGTGTCATTCCCACCCTGTATTAGCACACAAACACAATATATACCTGGAAGTGCAGCTCAACACTGAACAGTGCTTCCTCTAAGCAAATTTATTGAAGCTGCATAGCAAAAAACAGTCTTGCTGAAATGAAAAAGAACAAAAGGGAGAAATGTGAAAGAGGCCCTCATCCTGCTTCCTACACATCAGGGCTTGCCCTCTACTGAAGAAATCCAAATGAAACAAATTAGTGGGCTGAGGAAGAAAAGAACTTGCTATATACTACAGTACAGACTAATTTTTATGTGCTTTTGCCAGGAGGGACATAAACCAGAGAGGTTTCAAACTGTGACACAGGATAGAGGTGTATTAAAAGTAAATCTTTCCCCCTACATTTTGCAAGGCTCTATTGTGCTGTCATGTTGCTGCGACTTTATGGACTTTTGGAACACGAGCCCCCAGACCATTTTTTGGTGCAGTAATCAATTAAACAAGGAAGTTCGCTGAGCCTTACAACTCGATTATTAGCCTGTCCTTTTGAAGTTTTATTTTAGGGGGCTGGGGAGGGGGTGACAAGGAATCAGGCTTTAAATCAGTGGGGCCGATGCAGCAGTGTTGAAGCGTTTGCAGCCTATGGCCTTATTGAAAGGGCTTGTCTGGATGTGGCACTGGGCGAAGACCAGATTCAGACTTTCATGGTTAATGAGCTTTCTGCGGTGGTAGTTACAGTCAGTAGCGTGAGTCAGGGAGAGGGCAAAAACTAGGCACCTGCTGCCGCTTTGATTGCTAAGAGGCATAAGAGCATTCAAATACAGTACACACTGCACATTTGCATCCAACTAATGTACAGTACCACAAAAACTTTAGGGTACTGAATTTCTTTTCTATAACCCCTGTAATGCTTTTCAAGTTAATACTAGATTTAAAAACCAAAGAAACTACTCAAATAATTTTCTGTAACATATAATGCTGCCTTGATGACAACTGGTAATTCTAACTAAAAAGGTATCTCTCTTAATATTTGCTATTTATGTTTACGGAACGGGTGCCTGTAATGAGAGTAATTTCCCCCAGGACTTAATAAAGTATTCCGATTCTGAAAAAAAAGATCTACAAACATGCCTAAAAATTTGAACAGGTTGGTTTGGTTAAGTAAAGACTGATATATTGTACCTTTTTTGATCCTGCAAATCCCTCTGACTCCAGAAAGAAATAGGCAAATGGCATCAGGACAAAGAGGCAAAGGTTGGAAAACAGTGACACCAGGTTCCACAGACCTGCAGAAACCAAACAGACGATGGCAGATATACAAAAACAGTAAATTATAAACAAATTGTCCTAGTTTAAAGGGCAAATGTGCCCATTTCTTTAGTTTACATATCCCAGATTGAGGTTTAAAGTAACAAAACAGGCTTTTGTCCCTGGTTCAATTCGAGGTGGGGGCACATGTCCCTCTCACAAGGGAGGGTTGCATCAGGAAGAGTATCTGGCATAAAACCTCTGCCAAATTACGAATGTGGATTATTTCGCTGCGGCAACCCCTTGGGTAGAATACAAGTGAGCAGCCAAAGGTACATCTGTTGAGTGTTGCCTGGCAAGTTCTAAATCATGGACTCTACTGCCACCTGGTGGATTTTAATAAACCCAGCAGCCTTTAAAAAAAAGCAAGTAATTAACACATAATCTGCAAATGAATAAGATTCACTTCTAAATCTTACATGTTTTGAGGTTGTTTCCAAGGGAAAAAACTGACTTCTTTCATCCGACAGTAGCATATTCTGGTGATTCATCTACCCTCTTTATTAATGTGTAACAAATGTTCCAACAAATACAGTGTTTCG
>VUQH01048569.1:2663-19158 GCA_015106775.1 Etroplus canarensis | reverse complement strand
GTGGGGGGTGTTACTCACGGTACATGTAAAATTATTAATGTGGTAACATTAATGGGGACATACATTCTTTATGGGGACAAAATGGAAGTCCCCATATCATAAATCATTTACTTTTTAAACATGTGAAGACATGTCTTAAGGTAAGGGTAAAGTTAGGTTGTGGTGTAGGGGATGGGTTAGGCAAGTAAGAATTATTGTTGAGGTTAGAGTAAGTCTTCAGGAAATAAATGTAAGTTAAAGTAATATCCTCCAAAGTGTGTGCGTGTGAGTGGGTGTGTGTTTGAAAAAGAGAGACTTTTGACAGGCAAAACAGAAATGTTTAGGCAGTTTTCCATACCAGCATAATGTGAGAACAGTGAGTCGATTTTCAGTGTAAGAAATTCTGACAATATTCTGGCTCGGGAAAACATTGTAGGTATTTTAAATTATTTTGTTTAATCACAGGTAACAACAGGTAATTGAATTTAATGTAATGAACTTTAGTAGTGCCTTAAAAGACTATCTTAGTGTGTGTATGTGTATCTTTGTACTTAGTTCAAAACCACTATGTCTCATATCATCCAAGAATCTGGCTTTGGCTCTGACTGAAAGACAAAGCGTAATCCCTTTTTTTTGCAAACATACCTTATAAATCTGAACTGGTGACACATAAAGAGCCATATATCATGGATCCACCCCAGTTTTCCAATTTGGAAAAAAGAAATGGATGAAAAGACAAGATAAAGTGAAATATGCAGGACAGTGACCAAAGGTCGCTTCACAAAGTGTTGCCGTAGAAGTGGGCACCACTAGCAGCCTACTCCTATTTGCCCCAAGTGGCCTGCTTAACTCTTTAAACATGTTGGCAATGCATTTTGTCTCACTTCATGTATTGATTTATAAACAAGACACCAACTATTATTCAGGTCTGTGGCTTACAGTGAGCTGATGGGATGACGGGGCTTTGGTCATTGTAAGAACTCTCAGAGCTACATTTATTAAAAAGCTAAATTTTTTGGTGGGGGTTTTTTGAGAGTCTTTCTGGGGAGCCTTATCATCAAAAGAAAATTTCAGTAGTCAACCTGCTAGGAAAAATTATGAAAGAAGTTTTCCTGGTTGACTTTTGGCATGAGCTCCCTGAGTGTGAATTTAAGACAGATTTGATAAATAGCTGATCTTTTTACTTCCTTTATGGTATGTGACTATTTAGACTAAGATCAGAGTCAACAATGCTTAAAGACCAACAACTGCTTCAGTGACAAAGTGATGAATTTTGTTTGTAATAGCTGCTCCCCTGGAGACACTGCTAAGGTGGTGCATTATTCTTGCATCTTCATAGGGCTTTTCCACTTGCACCCATTGTCCTCTGTGCCTCCTTTAATAGACGCATTGTTCCACAGAGTCAAATAAAACCATACAACAATCAACATAGAAGATGGATAATGCTGTACAATGAGTGCATGTAGAGCAGCCACACACTGCGCCCTGCTGAAGCAAGTTCTGTTGCTATGCTAGCAAGGATACCCGCCATTAGTGAGACCGTCACCAACCTAGGCGGTAGTCTCTAACTAGCCCACAGCTTCAGACCCATCTATTTTCAACATGCCACATTTTTATTCATTTTTTCCCAAAACCTGACACGGCAATCTGATGATGAACCAACCCCATTATTTTTTGCACGCCAGCAGGAAGAGATAGATCCCCGAACATTGTGCTCCATAGAACCAACATTATCCCTCTATGTCAGAGGTGGGTAATATCCTGACGGTCTAGGAGTCCAGAGGTGCATACAGAATGATGTCATTAATCCTCCAGGGCAATCTCTTTCTCTCTACCTCACACTCTCTCTTTCTACAACTGGCAATGCTGAAAACAGAGACACATTTGCATGCTGCATATGTTGCCAGGTGGCTCTGTGGGGCTGTGGGTACAAATTAGATTTTCTGACAACAAGGTGTAAGTGAGGAAAGCATAGCACGAGCCAGCATTTTTCTTTTTCTTTCTTTCTTTCTTTCTTTCTTTCTTTCTTTCTTTCTTTCTTTCTTTCTTTCTTTCTTTTCATAGCTGGTGGATTATGTCCTCTCTTATATTTGTCAAATAACAGATGAAATACAGAACATTTTGTGCCAAAATTGAAGGTACAAGAGAAACAGGGGCTTAAATCCCATCTCTGAGCAGTCAGCAGCATTTTCCTGTAATGAGCTTTGTTGTTTTTCTTCCTCTTGGTACAAGGTCTTAGTGAATATGCAAAGGTCACTCTTTCACTAAAATGTGACCTATTGATCAGATGTAGACAAATGCGGCATCTAACATTAAGGGTCACACATGCATGCACAGACAACTAAGGACTTCATCATGACAGTAACAGTCGGAGAGAAGAAGGCAACAAAGGAAGAAAAAACAACTCAGAATGCGGACTTAAACCTTTTATATCTGTGAGCTATATGCCTATCTGGCCTGTTTTGAACCCAGACAATAATCCTTTCATGTCATTCATTCTGGCACCAGCTTGTATGTTCCCATATGGTGATGCCATTGTGTTTACCACCTTGTCCTAAGTAGAACACATGACGCAGTGTCTACTTCTTCTTTTTGTAAATTTTATTGGCGGTTGGCAAACAACAAAATAGTGCATTACCGCCACCCACTAGTATCCCGTCCACTCGTGTCATCCTTGCGCAGGGCCCACAACCCTGCATTCTTATACTGTTTAAGTTGCCTTGATCTCTCTCTGGAGACAATGAGAAAGAGCATCAAAGCAACAATGCTGTTTATTTGGGTGTCATTGTCCACCAAAATCAAGAAGCAATCTCTTGCCTTTTTTTCTCCAAATTCAACATGCTTGTGTCATTGATCCGTCCCTTCAATTAATGGCCAGGCTTCTCCCCAATCAATTCCTATCGCTCTCCTTCTCTGTTCCACTATCTGTGTGCATTCTTTTTTTTCATTTTTCACATTACCACTTCTGCCCCACAACCCCCCCACCCACCCTTACTCCTACCTCACACCCTAAGGTCCTGGGGGTCACTCCCACCAAGGTGATTCGTAAACAGCAGCTTGTAGAGAAATCAATACTTTATCAACAACCCACAAGGGGCTTTTGCACTTATCCTATATGATCTTTGTGGTAAAGGCCTCCGAGTATCCATCTCCTTCCCTTGTCCGCTCCCTAAGCTCTGTTGCTAAGACAATCAGAAGAAAGGAGAGAGGGATGAAGGGAGGAGGAGGGGCCAAAGGAGGGACGGAGAAAGGCAAAAGGAGAAGGGATTGTGCAGGGTCTAGAGGCTCGCTGTTAGAGGAGGGATTTGCTGCTCCGCTGCTTTTAGCTTGATCTGCATCTGATTAAAGAGAGAGCATAGAGTGTTGTCCTTCACCCCAGTGCTCTCCTGTCCCACCATTATGTACCCTGGCACTGAGATCCATCATCCACCTACCACAGGCCTGGCTGCCATAGCCTGGGGACTTATTAGACCAGCCCTGCTCTGTTCAACCCCACATTGCAAACCATTGATGGTAAAAAAAAACCTCTGCTTCCGTATGATATTTTCTATGTATCCCTGCATCTTTAATGAACTGAAAAGAATATATAAATATAGAAATGTACAGATGCATATGTGCTGGACATATTTGCTAAATGTTTTAGATTATTAAACCTAATGTTCTTCAGCTAAAAACCTTCCTTAAAAAAGTCTTCATCTGTAATCTAGCAAGTTATTTTGTCCTTTTTTTTTTTTTTTACACACCATTAGTTCTCACAACCCCTACCTATGACTGTTTGAGTTTCTGTTATCTGGTGTTCTATAGCAGTTTATAGTGTTCATGGTAAAAAAGATATAATGTGCACAATGTGAATCCTTCCTTTGGTGTATACCAGTGCTTTACAGTCATTTCCATACTTCATCTTACTTTAACAAAAGGTAATCCAAAGGTAAAGCTTGGCACAGAAAGATTCCAGTAAATGCAGGGTTTTATTGAATTTTAATATTGTCATGTCAGAAAAGGCTAAAACTAGATCGCTCATTGAGCGAGACTTCAAAATATTGGAAAACTCACAAACAGTACAAACACCACTCTGAATGCACAGTCAGTACAAAACATATACATGTGTGCCCATACTTGACTTCCCGTGTGCAGTTTTCTGCATTTGACCTCTGAATTTTAAACTTTTGTCAAAACCCAAATCTATATCAGATCTGGACAAAACTTGGCAGAAAGTTAGAGACTGTGACCACATATGCGCCTACAAGGAATAGCAGGTATTAATCAAGATTTTTTTTTTTTTTTTAATCGCTACATTCCTATTCTGGATAAGCTCCAGATGAAATCAGTTTAGTTAATAGGTATTGCCAGTCTATATCACCACACAAAATTTAAAGTGAATCTATTGATATTTGTACGAGATGCTAAAATCATATTTGTATACAAAAGATTTTGAAGTAACAAAGAAAGAAAAAACAACAGTCATCTTAAGACATTTCATTTTGTTAGGTAAAGATCCTACAATTTTACGGGAAGAAAGCCAACAGTGGGTGCAAGTGGATTTCTGGATATAAAGCTGTACAACACTCTGAAATTCTGATATTCAAACTTGCAGTCATCCATCACCAGTTGTGTACAACATAGCAAGATACAAAAAGTATTATCATGTGTTTGAACTAAACAACTTGAAATTGTGCTTGGATGGTCATATGTCAGTACTGCTGAAAACACCCAAATGAACCAAATCACAAATGTAAATATAACTTTCCTCTGTGCTTTTATTGTACAAGATGACTCACTGTCCTTCACCCACACATTTTGCTGCAATAAAAAAAAATTAATAAATAAATAAAAAAGAGAAGCAAGAATTAAAATTATGACATTAAGTTAGAATTTCATACACCTCTAAATCAGAAGGCTGTAGAGGATTGTGTCTGTTTTGTAAGCTGTCTTTCTCCCTGTGGAACTCGTCCAATAAGCTTGCATCAAACCCATCAGACTGAGAGTGAAAGTGGAGGAGCCCGCCATGTGCAAACATCAATCCTAAATTTCCAGCCTCAATACCATCATGACCTTGGTTTGGAATGACATCTATTTGCTGGCTGGCTGCACACATCTCTTTGCAAATTGTATGGGCCAGGCTAATTTGTTTTTATGCACGTTTAGTCAAGAATGTGATGCCACGTTAGCTTTTGCGAGCACTGCCAATGTGGTGTGGGGTTCCGAGTGACAGACAGAAAAAGAGTGATTGAGGATGATTGTTCTGCCTGGTTGTGTTGATCTATGAAAAGAAAGACACACTGCACATCCTGGAATGGGTTCTCAGGAGATAGGTGTCCTTCTGGGAGTACCTAAAGCTGAATATCATCATCTGTACTTGGAAATAAACAATGACCTTTAAAGCTCATATCTAAGAGTGAAGACAGGCACTGCATAGAAGCTTAACAAATGTTGTTAAAGATAGTGTTTTAAGAAACAACTTATAAATCATTTTAAGCATGAATCACACAATGTATATGGAGAAAAATATACATAAAAGTTGTCAAGCTTGTCTGTAGCTTGTTCCCTTGACCTGGTGCCAAAGCAGTCACTGTGGTCTGAAATGTAAACAGTTTATGCAGGAAAATATTTACCTTCCACATTGCTGAATTGACCTCTCAGCTCTACATGGTCAACCTTAAGTGGTCATTTCATTATCTCTTCACCACAAAATAGGGTCTCAGGTTCTGCTTCCTTCGTACGTGTTACCTTATTACCATCAACAGTTTTTAGGGTGAGCCCTACATTGAAAAATCAGAACACTGAGTTCTGATTCAAGGAACCATAATAAACTCATACACATCTTTAGACTTCACATCAAATTGATTAAAAGCAAGCAAATGCACCAAAATATGTTTTTATTATACACTTATATATGCTCTTGAACTCTCTTGCCACATATCCTCCTGTGACCAGGGCACAATTCACCTGACTGACAAGAAGCCATCTTCATGTTATGTGACAGAAATAGCCCTTGGGCCCTCACAAATACATATGGCAGGGTGGGGGGGACATACATTCAGGTAAATACTGGCCATAACCCCAATCGTCTATACACGTGCTGTACAATACAGTCACAGTTTAAGGTGAAAGGGTAACACATATATAAATCTGTCCTCATGCACATATCCATCTAAAGATAAATGCACTTACATATTGTACTCATGGAAAATATTGCAATGTACATTTCTCTGCTCTACTCTGAGGATCACATCAACATGTTATGGCAAAGGTTAGATCCTGCAGATGTGGTTTGAATGTGTCTTAATGCATTGCTCAACACAATTCACACTGTAGTTACAGAGCAGAGACAAAAACTTGAGTGTTTTTACAACTCCAGATAATACATCCTTGCATGCAGAGAGGTATTGAGATATCAGGATCTGAAATGTGGACCTCCAGCCAAAATAATGGACTTCAAATGAATTTGTTTTGTTGAACAAAGTTGAACATCATTTCTGTTCGTAACTAATGTCCCTGTTACTAAGGATCATCTATAGGTCTTTTAGTTTTATTTTTCAGTGCATTGATGAGACTTCATGTTGCTCTCTTTAGTTGGGGACACAATGATGCTTTCAACAAAAGTGGAAGGATAAGTGAACGTATGTTTCCTCTTTGTGTATTTCTACCGCTTCAATTAATATATACAATGCACTGTGAAAGACCCAGAAAAAAATATGTATTAATTTATCCAGTAAATTGAGACATTAATTTAACATTATTAGTGTCTGTCATAGTATCCAGTAGAACAGTGCCAATGAACTGTTTATTCAAATCCCTTTTGCCCACATACTGTATTTTATTCCAGTCACAAATCTGCCAAAATAACAGAAACTAACAGTACTGAACGTTTAAACCTGATAATGTCATGAACAACTGTGCAAGGAGTAATAAATACACTGAACTTCAGTAGTTCAAGCAATTTCTTTCAAGCATTCAGAGTTAATAAACTCAATGAAATACATTACACGTAAAAAAGTATTGGGGCACACCTCTTATTAACCTCTTACTAATCACTGAATTCAAGTTTTTCATTCAGTCCCATTTCCACATGTGTATACAATCAAGCACTTACCCACGTAGTCTGCCTTTACAAACATTTGTGAAAGAATGTATTGTTATAAAGCACTCACTGAATTCAAGCGTGGTCATATAATAGGATGCCACCATTGTAACAAGTCATTTTGTGAAAATTCTTCCATCCTATATGTTTTACTATTAAATATATGAGTAATATTATTGCAAAGTGGAAGTATTTAGGAACCACAGCAACTCAACTACAAACTGGCAGACCATGCAAAGTTACAAAGCGGGGTTGCCGAGTGCTGAGGTGCATAGTGCATATAAGTTGCCGCTGCTCGGCTGGCTCGGCAACTGGGAAGTTTCAATCCTATATTGCAGTCTCATGGACAAATCTGGGTTTATTAAATATCAAGAGCAAATTACCTGCCTGACTGCACTGTGGAAGATTGGTGGAGGAGAGATAATGCTATGGGGGTGTTTTTATGCTTACAACTTTCTGGAAACAGCTTGGGGAAAGCCTTTTCTGTTCCAGTTTGACTGTGCCCCAGTGCACAAAGGTAAGGTTGGATGAGTCTGGTTTGGAAGAACTTGACTGGCCCACACAGAGCCCTGACCTTAACCATGTTGAACTTTTGGGGTGAAATTTAACAGAGATTACAAACCAAACCCTCTCATCCAACATCAGTGTCTGACCTCACAAATGCTCTTTGGATGAATGGGCAAAAATTCCCACAGACATACTCCAAAATCTCAAAGAAAGCCTTCTGAGAAGAGTAAAAGTTTTTATAGCTTCAAAACAAGGGACTAACTCCTTATTAATACCTATGGATTTAGAATAGAATGTCATAAAAGCTCCTATAGGGCTAATATACAGGTGACCCAATACTTTTGTCTATCTAACATATGTTGCAGTATGTTTTCGTGAAAACTGTAAGGTAAGCAGATGAAATACTGCCCAGTACTGCCCCACTGCCCCAATGTCATCAGGCCAAAAAGCAAAACCTGGCTGAACTTTAGCCACAACTTAATGTGGTATTAAAAACTAACACAATGCTTTATCTAATTAGATGGATGCGAGTCCATATGTTTTCTTCATTCTTTGTAAGATTATTGCCAATATCTAACTATCTATTATATAATTCTGTTGTTCATAAAGCAGTCATTGGCTGCATTACTTCATCCATCTATGAAGTAATTCAGCAATTCTCCAGTATTTTGGTACTTGATAAAGCATTCAAATTAATGTAGTACCCAGACTGGACATTTTTTATGTCATTATGTCATTTATTACATCACACCCATGCAGTTATTTGATGCAGTGAAAATTTTTTCTGAGATCCAACAAACTTTGATCATTCATTCTGTCTGTTGTATAGAGCTGCATCAATCACACTATAATGTTTCTGCATGTCTTTGATCTTGCTTGAAGGAATAACTACTACTGGTTGTAAAATAATCTCATAGTTATAATTAGTTTGCATCAACTGAGCATCAGGTAGCACGCTTGATGTAATCCTAACTTGTTCCCCTTTAGTCCTTGTGTATGAGAATCCAACATGCTCTTAGGACCACAGATAATAAATGTCCTTTCATGTACGGGAGGCCTGATAGCCACACTGTGGCCTCACACCCCTTGCCTGCCCAAGGCTACTCCTCGCCCACATCAAGTTCAACCAGCATTTGATTGAAACTGGAATGAAGAGATACAAGAGCATGTGATTTTGCTTCAGGGATGGAGTGCAGTTTCGACATAATCTCACAGACACAGTGGTATCAAAAATATCAGGTATGCTTGTATAGCTGGAGGTTATTCCATAGGATTAGAAACCAGCATTATCTCTCTGCAGCTTGAATGTGAAAATAGTCCACACTGGGTTGAAGTGTGTGTCAGTCAAAGCACATTCAGGCATGCAATCCAGGAAAGGCTATCAAAGACATCATTTAGTATTCCAGGACTTTCATGCAAAAGATGCATAAATATCCACAATATGATTTCCTGCTTCACCTAAATAAGCATTACTGGTTGAATTAAGTTACATGGGTGAGATTTTTCAGGTTAGGAGATGACAGTGTGTTTAAGTATATATGTTTGCTGTCATAGAGCAAGTGATGGAACTACAGGACTAACTTAAACATTACCAGTTTCTTCACAGAAGATTAGGAACATGAAGACCTACAGATATACCTGCATATGGGGCTCATATGGATAGGACAAATCAAGTCCATACGTTTTCCTTATCCTCAGCTAAGGTCCTATGGGATTAGAGACCATCCCAGATCAGCAGCTGAGTAATCACTTCTCACCCTTTTTCAATCTCTTTTTCTCAAGCGCCATCTAATTATTTTCTTTCTTTCATGCTTGCTTATTTTTTTATCTGTCACTTAATTTTACTTTCCGTTTTGGCATCTTTCAACATGTCACTGATTCATCCTCACCCCCTCTCCTGACCCACAGCTCCTATGTCCCTCCATCCGTCACTCTGCTGTCCTGAGGCAAGTGGACAGGAGCCACACTGACTGTACGAAAGGTCTTGCAGGGGTGACCACGCAGTGTTGTCTGCTCAGCTCAGTGTTTGTTTGATGATGGGACTGTCCATTTTAAAGGTAAATTGCTTGGGTTTGCGCAGCAGATGGCAACAACTTATTCTTTATACTGATCTTTCAATTGCAATCATCATAATCATTTTTAAAAAGGCATTAGTAAGCATCATCTGAACATACAATAACATTGCAACCACTTGCCTGTCGTTTCCACTGTTCCTCAGTTTTTCCTCACTAGCTAGCCAGATAAAACAGGAAAAATATGTAACCCACATTTTTTTCTTATTTTCTACTTCTGAGACGCTTTTCTTGACAGTGTTTCAAAGAGGTCATTCCACATGTTCAACTAAGCAGCTCAAAATTGGAAATTCATTTATGTCATAATTCACATTCTCAGTATTGTTTCTCTTGTAAATTGATCATTTGGTTCTTGTATTATATACGAGTTAACTATATAAGTTTGACTTTGACGATTGTTTATGTATCCAACAATATCAGAAACCATTCTCCTGGGCTTAACATTATGCCAAAGCTGAAAAATACAAACAAACAAATAAGAAAATAACTCCTAGCTCCATGAATGGCCACTTGAGGATGGTTCCAAAAGCGAGTGAATCCATCTTTAGAAAGTAAATAAACATTTCTGCCCAGTACACAAAAAAGTTTTTTCCTGGGCTTAATAAAGGATTCTGATACTGATTAATTTCCTCCTTCATAACAACTTTGAGCAACCTTTATTTATAACTCATCTGTTTAAATTTCAGTAAGTCTTACAGTTTAGTGTTATTAGAGACAAGGCAGCTTTGAATAACATATAATGTATGTTTGAGTGTATTTACAGATATATGTGCCTGTGCTATGCACTCATCCAGCATAAAGATGCAACTTACTGTGAGCTGCTAACTTAGCACTCCATCCTCTCACCTAAATAACTGTTTATGACACCAAAGCACCAAGATGGTCCAGGCCATAAAACTACATCCAAAAATTAAAAATGCAAGTCAAAAAGCCAGTGAGTGATATTACTGTGGCTATGTCCATCTCATACATACAGTCTATGAATTACATCAAGATGGTTTAATAAGGGTTACATTTATTTCAGCAAGATTGCTATTTGAAGTGACTGTTGCAACTTCACGGTTAGGAAAATGTTCAGATTTTCGTTATTTAGTAAAAGTAAATGCATTCTTCCTCATTCTCCAAGTCTTTTCTCAAGAACCTTTGCTGACATTAAGCACAACCCCCATTCCAAAAAAGCTGAGAAGTTGCGTAAAATATAAATGAAAACAAAATGCAATGATTTCAAATCTTGTAAATATTTTATTTATAAAGGAACATACAAGCCATATCAAAGTGAGAATTTTTACTATTTCATGAAAAATACTAGCTCATCTTGAATTTGATGGCAGCAACATGTCTCAAAAAAGTTGGGACAAGGGCAACAAAAGTCTGGAAATGTAAGTGGTACTATAAAGAAACAGCTGGAGGAACATGTTGCAAATAATTACATTAACTGGCAACAGGCCAGTAATGTGACTGGGTATTAAAAGAACACCTTAGAGAGCCTCTCAGAGGTAAAGATGGGCAGGGGTTCATTTGTAGATGCAGTTCAGCAACTGCATCTACAAATTGTGGAGTAATTTCAGAATAATGTTTCTCATCATAAAATTGCAAATACTTTGAATATTCCATCATCTACAGTACATAATATCATCAAAAGAGTCAGAGAATCTGGAGACATGTCTACGTGAAAGTGATATTGCCAAAACCAAGTTTTGCATGCTGGTAATCTCCAGGTCCTCAGGCAGCGCTGCACTGCAAACAGGCGTGATTCTGTCATGGAAATCACTGCATGGGCTCAGGAACACTTCTGGAGATCATTTTCTGTAACAAGTTTGCTGTGCCATCCACAAATGCAGATCAATGCTCTATCGTGCAAAAAAGAAGCCATATGTAAACGTGATCCAGAAACGCTGTGATCTTTTCTAGGCCCAAGTGGAAAAGTGGTCAGATGAATTGAAATTTAAAATTCTTTTGTAAATCATGAACATTGCATCTTCCAAATTAAAACGAAAAGGGACCAAGGGGTTCAAGAGCCTGCATCTCTGAGGGTGTGAGGGGTGCATTAATGCTTATGGTGCTGGAAACTTTATACAGGCATCAGTGCTGAAAACTACAGGTTTTACAGCAACATATGTTCCCTTTCAGACAATCTTCTTTAGGGAATGCCTTGCAATTTTTCAGCAAGACAATGCAAAACCACAAACTGCAACTATTACAACAGCATGACTGTTGTAGAAGAGTCTGGGTGCTGGACTGGCCTGCCTGCGTTCCAGACCTTTAACCAACTGGAAACATTTGGTGCATCATGACATGCAAAATATGACAAAGAAGACCCAGGACTGTTGGCCAACTGGAATTCTATGATAGACAAAAAAAGGGACAAGGTTCCTCTCCCAAAGGTCCAGCAGCTGGTCTCCTCAGTTCCCAGGTGTTTACATACTGTTAAAAGAAGAGGGGATGCTACACAGTGGTAAACGAGGCACTGTTACAACTGTTTAGAGAAGTGTTGCAGCCATCAAATTCAAGATGAACTAGTATTTTTATGAAATAGTGAAATGTCTCATTTTCAGCATTTTCTATATTCTACGTAAAATTTCTGTGTTCTATTTAAAATAAAATGATGGTTTAAAAGATTTGCAAGTCATTGCATTGTTTTTCTTTACATTTTACACAGTGAATTGAGGTTTTAGGTCTAAATGGATCAAATTACCTGTTGTTTTATCAGCAACTTCTTCTTCTGGTTAGGGTCCCAGCTCTGTCTTCAACATCTTTTGTCCAATATATCTGCTATCTCTTTGCAGCACAGGTCCAGACCATCTTAAACTTTTCACTCTGACTTTGTCTTTAAACCACACAATGTGAACTGTCCATCTGATGTCGTCATTTCTAATGTTGATATTAAATTCAACCATGGAAGCATTTTTAATGAATTTGTTGTATAAGTGTGATGGCATGTGAACATAATTCTTCCATTTTCTGAACCACTTACCCACTTCAGGGTCACAAGGATGCTAGCCCAGCAGTCACTCAGTGAGAGGTGTGGTGCACCCTGTATAGACTGGTAGGCCTTCACAGGGCTAACACAGGAAGACAGACAACCATTCAGGCTCACATTCACACCTATGACCAATTTAGAATTTTGTGTTATGGGAGTGTTAGGTTATAACATGCATGTCTTTAGACTGTGGGAAAAAGCCAGAGTACCTAGAAAGAACATGCAGGCACAGGGAGAACATGCAGCAGTGCTGTCTACTGATCTACTGTGCCACCCTCTTGAGTTTTACAGTAAATCATCTCAAAAAAATTGTATAGTTTTATTGCTTTTCAGTGCCACCTTGTACACGCCAATGTTGTTTTGTCTATATGGTTTTTTGTATGGTAGCTGCGACTGGACATAACCATGCATGGTCATTGCTCTGTTCTTCATCAGCCATCATCACATACTCTCAAACACACACACGCACAAATGCACATATCTAGGTCAAGGCAGCCAGCGATAATAGGAAAAGCCTGAGGCATTTCTGCCAGGCAAATGATCTTCTGAAATGATTAAAGAGTGGTTTCTCTAACTGAAAGCACTGAAAGGATAATGGAGCATATGCAGGTTCATGTATGGGTGTCGGTGTGTTCGTAGATGTAAGCACGGGTAATTCAGACTCAAGAGTATCTACCTAAAGACTCTCCGGGAAGAGGCAGAGGTGGTTTAGTGGTTGGAGAGAAGATCTTTCAACTAAAAACATAGCTAAAGCACATGTACCTGTTATCCTGAAGTCCTTTAATGAAGGCAAGGCAAAAGCTCCTGTAATCCCCCATCACTTTCATGTTGTTTCCTGATAACATGTCTTGTATTGTACTGAGCATTCAGAAATGACACCGACATATTTAATACAAATTTTGATGTGCATAATACAGGCCAGCTTTAAAATGAGAAGACAGTTTGCTTGCTGTGTTTTAGTTAAGGGGTGACTGAAAGATTGAGCAGATTTGATGTCATATAATGATTTTTTTGTTTGTTTATGCCTTCAGCAAACCATTGGTTCCCACAAAATACAACATGTCAAAATTTCTCATCAGTCTCTTGTGGTCTTTTGCCGATGCTAGCTTTGAGATAGTTTGAGATATTTGCTGACTGACTGTACCAGTATCTGCACACATCTTTAAACTGTGATTCCTTTGTGCACGTGAAAACCATAAATCCAGCTCCACCGCTTAAGAGCCAACAATATGAAAAAAAAAAACGAAAAAATAAGGATTGCAACTTTACGCTGAAATTTTACACACAGACAGCGTGCACTTGTAAATGTGTTTGAAGCCTGACAATGCAGCTATTTTTAGCTTTGGTAAACCCTCTAAACACTTTCAACTGACCATTTTTTAATTTGTTAAATGAATTGGCTCTATTGAAAAGCGCTGACAGATATGCAAACAAGCTGAATATGTGTTAATGACTGTTAGCTTAGTGTGTGAATAGCGAGGTGTTGATTAGTGCTGTTGCAAGCCGCTGTAGCCAACACAAGCCTGGCCCACTGTGGTGAGTTACAGCATACAACCTCAGCCAGTAATAACTAACTTCTCTTTCCATTAACAGCTCTCCTAGTCACTTCAACTCTTGTCCTGACAGAGGCGATGCTGTCTTATTGCAAAGCTGGAGTTTGCCCTCTGGCCATGTAGGGAAAGATGGGGAGTATAAATGAGACCCTTTCGGACAGCGGTGAAGTGACCCACATGTTTTCTCTGGTCATCTTTCCATCTCCCTTCTTGTCCTCTCTCATTTTGTTCTATTTCCCCACTGGCCATCCTGTTTTCTCTCCCTCTCTCCTTTTTTGCCTTTGCACTAATGCTGATGCCCCACACCATTAGCGTTTCTACAGTGACAGGAGACAGATGTTTGCTGCCACTTTTGCAAAGAAGAAGCACGGGACAGGAAGTAGAGTCCACACATGCAAATTTATACATATACTTCCGTGCCACTGTGACAGCTGCACCAATCTGTCTGCGACTCTTTCTCTCTGCTATATGCAAAGCACTATGGGTAAATTTCCACACATATATCCATATATGCATACGTTTGGGGTGCCCACATCAGAAGAAAGATTTCATGCTGCTGCTCCCAGTGTCACAAGATCACTCTCGCCACAGATGACAAACAGATATAATCAGCTCTCCGGAGACCCATCCTGCTGTGGCCACATTCATTACAGATGAATTAATACATACTTCACATCAAACAATCAGGGGCCACTGGCCACTGCATTGTGCTGACGCACACTCATACATAGCCATGTAAGTAACAGCAACATATTTAACACATTTTTTATGCACACACAGTTATGTGCACATAATTGCACGCACTGTCAACACTCATTGTCATCACATCAACACATATCTCATATCAAAGGAATTGTCTCTTTGACCCTTCATGGCACATAGACCAGAATAATCGCATAATCTCCTAACTAAGGAGTGATATACATATCTAAATGACTGGCTGGGTCCGCCTGTCATTCCATCAGTAAGGATTTGCATGCGTGTGATGTATTTAACACTTTCTCATGCTGATCGACTACTCCATAATAACACAGCATGTGAATCAAGCCGAGCCAGACCTGAAGCTGATTTATAGTCCTACACTGGCTAGAGGCTCTGTCCAGGGTGTTTGAAGCGACATGAGTGTGTCTGTGTGAATGAATGGATGTGCATAGATATGGATATAGGTGTTTATGCAAGTGTCACTGTGTGTGTGTGTGTGTGTGTGTGTGTGTGTGTGTGTGTGTGTGTGTGGTGTGTGTGTGTGTGCGTGTGTGTGTGTGTGTATGTGTGTGTGTGTGGCAGGGGGCAGATGAAGGCATGTATATGTGTGTGTGCATGTGTGTTTGGGGGTACGCCCGTCTAATGCATGTCGTCTAGACAACATTTGTGCCCTGCGTCCGAAAAGGGTGATTGTCTTATGCAAATGAGGCCACTCTAGCTGTGACATGTCATCCAGCATGTGGGTCATGTGATGAGAAAACCAAGGCGAAGCAGTGACGGTTGATAGCCTGCTTTTTTATTTATTAGTGTGGCCATTGTTTACCATCACCTTTTCAGGCAGTGAAGACACAGGGTGGTATTCAGGCCAACAGAAAGAATACAATGTGTGATTTGTTAAAACTTCTATGTTTATGTGTGAGTCCAACAGAAAAACCTTCCCTTTTATATGGATGGGAACTGAATTTAAACACAAAAAGTATGGTTTCTCAACCATTTATTTTCCTCCTTTTGGCCATTCAAATATTTTAAATTTCATAATATGTTCAGGTTTAAGGGTATTTGATATTTCAGATTTCTGCCATGTAATACTGCAGAGGTGAACTCAATTTTATTTATGACATTCACAAATCATTTAGAGCAAGAGTAAAACTTCTATGAAAGCTTTTCAGATTTTTTTCAAAAGCAAAGTTATTTTTTAATTTGGGCTTCCCCACATAATACTTTCCTAATACTTAGAAAAGCTTTGGTTCCTTTGCATTTTTTTGTACACACTTCATTCTCCTACAGTCTCCTATATATCAATAAAAATGATGCTGCTGACTTACACTTTCCATCTGTTGAAATTTCCTGTTCCATTTCCAGTATTTCCATGTAGACTATTATCACTTATTATTTATTATTAATGTTTAAATAAAAATGTTTTATGTTTTGATTCATGAGCAAGGACCCCAAACTCAAATGTAAATGAAAAACGTTTACTGATAGTGAAGCAATGAGCTAAGCCGGAGGCTGCAGTTTGGGGAAGGCCTCACTGAAGATCAGCGGCAGCTCCCAGGCCTGGCAGATCCCCCTGACACCTTTGAGAAGGAGTGACAAACACAGAAAAAGCAGAGGCGGGGGG
>VUQH01048565.1:7377-20036 GCA_015106775.1 Etroplus canarensis | reverse complement strand
GGGCAGGTGGCTTGCTGTAAATCTTAAATTCGTGATGAATGGAAACATTAACTGCGGAACATTGTTGGCCGAATGGCAACTTTCATTATGGTTCATTGGTGAAGGCACAGTGAAGCAGAAACAGGACACCTGTGAGCTGCAGTTACCGCATTAAAGGTGAAATATCTCAGTGCATGTGCTCGGTTCTTTTATTTGAGGAAAATATGATACAGAATGCAGTTATATAAGCCCAGTGTAAAACTGGCTATAGTACAAAGAAAATGTATGAGGTGTTGAAACTGTTACATTTTAGTGTTGTTTGAAAAATGCCCGTTTTGAATTTAATCCTGCAGCGTGTGTCAAAAAAAAGTTGGGAAAGGAGCCTGTTTGTGCCTGTTGCCTCAGCTCTTCCTTTGACAGCACCCTGTAAATGCTTGGGAACTGCAGAGATCCGGTTTGTTCTGTTTTCTCCTGATGTAGGATCTACACTTTTCTACTGCGCTTTTAGAGATGTTGTTGGAAAGTGCGCAGAAAGTGCTTCTGGTATTGTCTTGCTGAAATAAGCAAGACCTTCCTAGAAGGCAAGCTGACCGTGCCGTGAGCGTCTTCTTTTTTAGCCCAGAGGATGCAGCATCCATGAGTCCTTTCAGTTGTCCCCCTTTTTCCCCGAGAGACCACCACAGGAGATGAATCCTTAAATGTGACTTGGCTCCGATTTTGTGACACAACCCTCTTATTTATCAGGGCTTCAGAGTACACTGGGTTGTGACCCATGAAGCTGGACTTGCAAACTGGAAACCTTTTACATGTGAGGCAAACGTGTAAACCACTGCACCACAACACTGGGGTACGGCTGTGGCTCAGGAGGTAGCGTGGGTGGAGGTTTGTAGTAAAAAGCGCTTTGAGTGCTCAGTTAGAGTAGAAAAGCGCTATATAAGTAGCAGTCCCGGCTTCTCCAGTCTACATGCCGAAGTGTCCTTGGGCAAGACACTGAACCCCAAATTGCTCCTGATGCATCCATCGGAGTGGGAATGCGTGTGTGATAGTTAAAACACGCTTTAAGGCTTAGAATACAGCGCTGTGTGAATGGGTGAATGAGGCTTGTAGTAAAAAGTGCTTTGAGTGCTCAGTCTGAGCAGAAATGCGTTTTATAAGCACCAGTCCATTTAGCATTTAGCATTTGCACAGCAGAGCTGAAACTGGCATTCGTGGAAGCAGCAACAAATGGTGTTCACTGACAGCACTGTATCTGGTTTGGGTGCATTCCTGCCTTTGGGCTCAAATTCCTACATCATATAAAGTTACAGAGGGGGGGGTCATGGATAGCTGAGAAAGTTCTCAACCTCCTCTGGCATTAACATCAGTACAAAAACTGTGCACTGGGAGCTTCATGACATGGGTTTCCATAGCCAAGCAGCTTCATGCAAGCCTTGTGTGATCAAGCACCAGATGGCGTGGTGTAAAGCGTACTGCCACTGGACTCTGGAGCAGTGGAAATGGGTTCTGTGAAGTGATGAATCACTCGTCTATCTGGCAGTCTGATGTATGAGTTTGGCCAATGCCAGGAAAACTTTTCCTGCCTCACTGCATCGTGCCAACTTTAAAGTTTGGTGGAGGGGGGATAATGCAAAGGGCTTGTTTTTCTGCTTTTGCTCTGGGCCCCTTAGATTCAGTGAAGGGAAATCTTAACACTTCAGCTCACCAAATTATTTTAGACTCCAACTTTGTGGGAACAGTTTGGAGAAGATGCTTTTCCCCCCGCGCACAAAGCAAGGTTCATAAAGGTATGGTTGAATGAGTTTGGTGTGGCACAACTTGACTGCACAATGCCCTGACCTCAACCCCAGCCAACACATTTGGGATGATCTAGAACACAAATTGTGAACCAGGCCCTCTTATTCAGCATCTGACCTCACACACACTCTTCTGGATGAGTGGGCCACAGTTCCCACAGGCACATTCCAAATTCGTGTAGAAAGCCTTGCTAGAAAAATGGAAGCTGTTACAGCTGCAAACAGGGAACCAAAGCCATAGGCAGTTATATGGAGTTGTTCATAAAATCTCCTTTTGGTTTCCTCGTTGGTGGTCCAATGCATTTATCCATATCCCATATTAATTAGGAATCTAAAACAAGAATTCAAAGCAAAAGAAACACCAACTCAGCACAGGGAGGGACCTTTAACCTTTCACAACTTTAATGAAAAGGTTGCTGGCATCAAATTTAAAAAGAACATGTATTTTTTTTCAAACACAAACCAAATTCTTTGTTTCAGAGCTGAGTATGTTGTCTGTGGGATTGTATTTTGCAGCACCACAGTATCAGCCACACAAAAGCAGCAGCTCTGGATGAGCAGGTGTCCTTATCTTCTAGATAGCAAAGAACCTTGAATGAATAATGGGCTTCTGTGTGCTGAAGGTGAGGGTTAAGTTTCTTCTGTACCTCGGTTATTATGGGTTTGTTTGCTGAGCATGTAGCCTTTAACAGTAGAAATCGAGGTCTCTGAAGTCTCTTGTATTATCATAATCATAAATATTTAACAGTAAAATTCCGTGTTCCCTTCAGATGTTGAGTTTCATGGCTCTCAAACAGCAGCTTGAATAAACAGTGTGTCTTATTGAGTTTTCTTCAGCAGGAGTTTGTGTCCAAACTGTATTTTTAGAGTGTAATGCGCCTCAAAGTGTATTGAACTCACAGTGATATGTCTCAGTAGAGGTTAATTCAGTCTGAGTAGGCGTTAATACAAACACAGAACAGTAGGTGGTGCTGTAAAAATAATTATTTTTTAGAGATTAAAGCACATAAAAAACCAAAAAGCATTTAATTTTAGGCTCCAAAAGCGTTAGACACCTTGCTATCATGAAAACAGTTTTTAATGACTTTCTTGTTGTCAAAGTTATGACTCATCTCAAATTATCTGGTTGCAAACTGACTAATTTCTCATGTCAACATTGTTGACTGATAATGTTGTGCGAGCAATCCCTTAATTGGGAATATAAATAAAGTGTCTTCTTCTGTACTCATACCTCAGTGAGCTGAGGCTTCGTTATGCGATGGGATACTGCTGATGGGAGACTGTGGGCAGCCACAAATGAACCGAGTCAACCAGAAGATTCAGATGAACTCAAATTATATTTCTGTTCGTGCTGAAGCTGAAAATATGACCTTGTTCACCTGCAGAGTCACAGATACAGGCTCACAACATGCCTTGATTGTGACTGAAAAGGAAATAATGATGGTGTGTTCCCCCACAGAGGCAAGATCGAGTGGCATCCATCTATCTCAATATGAGAACTGATTATATTAAATTGCATGTTCTATTCTACAGCCCCTTACAGTGGCTGCACGCATTACCCCATACGCCCACCAGGCTTTTTATAAGGTGCACCTTCCTGATACAAGGATGGACCCCCTTTTGCCTTCAGAAGTGCTTTAATTCTTTGTGTCACAAAGGAAGATGTTGAAGACATTCTTTTGGATTTTGGTCCACACTGATGATAGCATTGTGTAGATGGCGCAGGTTTTCAGCTACACCTCCCCAATGCAAATCTCTTGTTCCACCACATCCCAAAGATGCTCTATTGATATGAAATCTGGCGACTGTGGGTTGAACTCATTGTCACGTTCAAGAAAGCAGTTTGAGATTATTTTAAGCTTTGTGACATGGTGTGTTATCCTGCTGGAAGCAGCCATCACAAGACGGCACTGTGGTCATAAAGGAATGGACATTAGTCAGCAACAGTACTCAGGTAGGCTGTGGCATTTAAATGATGTTCATTTTGGTACTAAGCTGCTCAAAGTGTGCTAAGAATATATGCCCCACACCATTACACCACCAACAGCAGCCCAGCTGTTGATACACAGCAGGACGGATCCATGCTTTAACGGTGTTTAGGCCAAATTCCGACCATCTGAACGTTGCAGCCAAAACCGAGACAATGACAGTGACCGACCCAGACAGTGTTTTTCCAGTCTTCTTTTGCCCCCTTTCAGGGAGCCTGTGTGAATTGTACCCTCAGTTTCCTGTTCTTTGGGGACAGGACTGTAACCCATCTGCGGGTTCGTTCGGAGATGCTCTTCTGCATGCCTCGGTTGTAACAAGTCTGTATTGATGTTACTGTTTCCTTCCTATCAGCTTGAAGCAGTGTGGCCGTTCTGTTCTGACAAAGCATTATCTCCTAGATAACTGCAGCTCACTCGATATTTTCTGTTTTGGGGCTCATTTTTTGTAGACCCAACAGGTTCTGAAATACTCAGAGCAGCCCATCTGACACCAGATGCCTACACCTCTTTAAATCAAACAAATGATATCTTAACTGGCTTCTTAACTGGCAGTTGTGTATGTTATCTTGGCCATGCAGCTCAGTTTGTGACAGTCATCTTCCTGTTTTTTATTGTTAATCTTTTGGTTGTTTAATAGAAGACTTGCTTTGTGGAGAATGAAGCATATAAAATATTGTAAGACTGGACTATTCATTTTCCTAATTATATCTATTAAAGGTAGACTTCTCTCTCTCGCTTTTTAATTCACTTTAAAAAAAACTCTCCAGTAAAACCAGTAAAATTCAGAACATCAGCCAGATTTTTACACTCCATTAAGTCAAGTTATTGGTACTATTTCATAGTAGTTTTTTTCCTCTTTTTTATTCTGCTGCCAAAATTAAAGCCATGAAGTAACCTGTGTGGAAATAAGCCAATATATTTTTATGCTGCCTTTAAGGGCTCCTCATGAAGCATTTAATTTAATTGCACAATGCACTGACTCTTGACTGTATTGTTTTTTAATGGATGGTCTTTGGTTCTGCCAGTAGGTGGCAGTATAGTAAAAGTGGTCCACAGTCCGCAGTACTGTGCAGCATGTCTGCAGCCTGTCTTTCTGCTGACAGAGGAAAGTGTTTCACCTAGAATTTACCTGCCAGCTTTATTTATGATGTTGCTTTTATGGTCCTGGGTTTTGGAGTTTGTTTTTTTAATGTTTTTTTTTTCTTTATTTACTTTGTACTTTCCTGTTTCACCGTGTTCATCAGTGTTCCTTGAATGAAGTCTTTGGGTCTCAGTTCTAGTCCCTTCTTGTGTTTATCTTGTCATTAGTTTTCTCTGTGTCATCATCTTGTGTGTCTTTCTGTCAAACTGTCTCATGTCTGCATTCTCAGTTATGTTTCTCGTTTCCTGTTTTACTTTGGTAACCGGTTGTGTCCTGTGCATTGTATCTAGTTTGGCATCCTGCCCTTGATGCCACCTGTGCTCCTCTCCCTCCTGTTGCCTCCTTGCCTCCCTCTGCTCTGGGTCGTGTCGTCTGCCAGTTATGATTTAGTTCAGACCGCGTTAGGCGCTTTTCCATGCCAAGCCCAGGTAACTCATGTTGTGTTAAGTCTTGTTACCTCCTCGCTCCACGTTTAGTTTTGGTTGCATATTTTGGATTCTGTTTATTTCTTGGTCTGTTAATCAATGTTATTAAAGCTCGCTTTTTGTTACTCCTTTACCGAGTCTGCTTTGGAATCTGCAATTTGGGTCCTCAACCTTCCACAACGCTGACAGCTGCAACTATTTAAGGGGATAACCCTGGTCCACCAGACGGCTTCCGTACGTGTAAACCTGCACTGGACTTACTCTGACACTGACAAGCATCCTGCATCCAGTAATTTTATATTTGCATCTTCATAGACTTTGGATTTAAATGAAGGGGAGGGGGTAAGGGTACGTGGGTGAGTGTGGGAATATATTTCATTTTATGAATGCTTAGATGGAACGGTGAAGCTGCAAGGAGTAGAAATAATGTAGGTCGATGAGTAGGCAGATGATCTGCTGTGGCGACCCCTAACAGGAGCAGCCGGAAGAAGAAGAAGAAGAAGAAGAAGAAGAAGAAGAAGAATGCTTATTTAGTATCTGAACATTTTCTTGGATTTTTGTGTCATCTCTGTCATTTTCACCACTTTAATTAATAAGAGAAAAATGGATCACACAGCCCCACAATCATGGTCGTAAAATTGAAAGCGTTTGTTAAAAATACTTAGAACTCTGACTGGATGCTAGACTCACCTTTAAGACCCACGTGGAACACCTGTCAGGAAAGACAGGAGCATTGGATCTTTTTCTGCAGACACCCATTTTGAGATTGTTTTTTTCTGTGCTTGGTTATGATGACATTGTTTAAATACGTCTTGACACTGTGTATCACAGTGCAGTTCATTTAAATGACAGGTGATTCTTTTCTCACTCACTATTGTATGCTGTATACAATAGTGGGGTGGTCCTCCTTTGCAAACTGAAGAGAGCAGTGTGGTGTTTGTTTGCAAGGCTCCATTGCAACGATTGCTTGGTTGCCTCTGCTCTTTCTTTAAATCTAAACACAGGAAATTTTGACTTTAGCTTGTATTACGTGTCTGTCTCCCGAGCTGTCTGCTCTTAAACTGTATATGTTTCTTGTACACAGGTCTCTCTTGAAAAAGAGAGCTTGATCTTAGTGAGACAACCTGTTTAAATATTGTATGTAAATGTAAACTAAAAAAAATAAACTTCTATTCAGATAATGTCAGTTTACAACTGATTGTGACTTAATGAGTTTGAGCTGGTAGCAATGACTGGTGACTGGCGCCTCCCTAGAACAAGGCAGAGAGCTCATCCTGTTAAAGTGAGAAAAAGATCCAAGTTCTTGAAAATCAGGGTAACACTCTGAAACCTGATCAAAATGGCTCTTGACCTTATCTTTTGACTCAACAAAGAAAAAACAGGTTCATATTCTTTGTTCTGCTTTTTTGTTTTCTATTTCATGCTTGCATGCAGATTTATCGATATTTATGAGATTAGAGACTTAACTTGACCAAGCAGATAACCCAGCCACAGGAGCGCCACAAGCCAGTGTACTCCTCATGCCAGTCCCAAGCCCGGGTAAATGGGGAGGTTTGCATCAAGGCGGGCGTCTGACATAGGGCAGGACAGAGGTTTGCAAGCCAGTAGTGAGACCTGCTATGATGTATGGTTTGGAGACGGTGGCACTGACAAAAAGACAGGAGGTGGAGCTGGAGGTCTCAGAAGTGAAGATTTGTGACCAGGATGGACAGGATGAGAGGTGTACATCAGAGGGACAGCTGGGGTTGAGTGGTTTGGAGACAAAGTCAGAGAGGCAAGGCTGAGATGGTTTGGACATGTTCAGAGGAGGGATAGTGGATATGTTGGACAAAGGATGTTGAAGATGGAATTAACAGGCAGGAGGCGAAGAGGAAGACAGTTGGATTGATAGTCTAGAAGGGAAATTCATTATTAAAAGTACATAAACAGAGATATCAAATCCTGTCTCTGTCAGACACTTACCTGGACACTGCCCAGCAATCACCAACTATGTGCTGCCTCACCTTAGTGGTGCTTTTGTGCGTTTGTAACAGTGTTGAAGGTGAACCTAAAAATGGACACACACAGGACTTAGGGTTAAGAACTATTTAATGACGCACAAGGAGTTAAACAGTTCATTGAAAGTGTAGTCAGCAAAAACAGCCTCAGTCTCCATGTGGTTGAGCGCGAGTCCAGGTTTGTGGTCCAAGGTGAGTTCCCATAATCCCAGTGAGTCCTGGTGGTAAGAATGGGTCATTCTGGACATTCTGGAGTGTGGAGGAAACTGCTTGGCTTAAGTAGTGCCGCTAATGAGGAATGGATCGCAGCAACAAGATGAGAAAAAGACTGAAAACAGGCAGGTCTGGACCTGGAGGACCGGGGAACCTGACAGTGTTGCTGTTCTTCCACATCACATTTTCCAGTGTGACATTTTGGACTGCACACACTTACAGTGGGAGCAACTTGTTAACATTCAATCTATCCAATAAGCTGCCACTGGCAAAAATCCCACAGTAACCGCAATCATTCTTAAAACACAGTTATGTGTCTGTAACTACCGAGCTAAGCACCGCTTCATCCGTGCCGTTGTGAGCTGTCAGCATCTCTGTCATGGTTAAGGCGGAGGGCCAAGAACAAAATATTCACTGCAATGTTTTTCTTTTCCCTGGGATACGCTGTGACTTTTTTCTATGTGTCATCAAAATAATAATCATAATTATTATTAATAACTTCACCATGTATCAACATTTCCAGGCCAAAATGGCAGTAAACTTGCCCTTTCTGTCCAGCAAAACAATTTTGTCCAAATGTTATTAAACTTTTCACAAGGTGATGTCTCAGCTGCCTCAACGCTCAAACTCCCTTCTTTAACCTTCCACCGCCCTTTATTTGCATTTTCTCTTCATCACGACAGTGAGTTTATAGAGAGAAATCAATAATACATCAAAGCTTGACCCTTCCAGAAACCATTAAAGGAACCTGGATACTTTCCATTAGATTAAAAAAATGAAAAATTATCATAACCCATTATGCCTACCTTTGAATTATTTGTAGTGCTTTCATTTGAAGATGCCCGTTTTTAAATTTTAATAGCGTGTGTGGTTTCTGTTACTGAATTGGTTTTTAATTCTTTGTTGAGATTTCTGTTGGTTTCCAGTGTAGGGCATCGCCCTTTTTGTTTTAAATGGTGTAAGACGACTTTGTAATGAATTTGTTTTCTTGAATCTTTCTACCACAATCGGAATCTGTGGTTTCTGTTGCAGCCTATGAATTTTTTCATTGCTTTGTAAAGTTTTCTGATGAGAGACTCGATGAATTCCATTTATTTCCAATAATTTATAATACATTCTATTGCTTTGCAGTGATTCATTATGATCTATTTTGCATTCTGCTAACTGGTATGTATGTTATTTATCTACTCTACTAAAGTAGCTGTGCATGATTTAGAATTCAAAATAATGCCTTGGTATTATGGGCCTTGGTAAAGCCCTTCATCCTCTGTCTGAAACAAGCTGTTTTAGCTCCTCCCCCATAAAGTCACTCTCCCTTTAAGAAAGCATTCTAATTGGCTGCCCCTCACAAACAGAAGGTTTAAATGGGGAGGTAGGTGGGTCTTCTGTGCATGCAGCCAGAGCTGTATTATTTCAAATGTAGGTCATGTTGTACATGCACCATTGCAACAGCACATGTATGACATAAAATAGATATATTAGGTTCTGAATAAAATTAAACTGAAGGATTCAGTTGCTGCCACTGTTGGCTTCCTATTGGTCAGAGGTCCTCAAGCTCATATCTTCTTTACAATACCCTGGCTGATTGTGTTTGCATTGCAGAATAGACATGTTATATGGCTACACCCTATTATGGGACAACATGCTGCTTGGAAATCAACATAGCAAGCAAACCGTCAGTCTTTTCACAGTTGGCGAATGTCTGTGTTTGTGTTGAATGTGTCCCTACAAGCTCAGAGTGAAAACCATTCACATGGAATTTTCTGAAACCCTCCTGGGATCTTTCAGGAATGCCACTCTTGAGACAAGAAGAAAGGATGAGATTAAGAAAGGGGAGAAAGATCAGTCATTACTGAGGTGTGAACCATTCCAGAGCTAATATTGCAAAGTAACAAAAGTAAAAGCTGTGGAAGTGATGAGCAGGTTACAGAATAAATGGGACTAAAGCTGAAAAGGAAAAACTGTCCCAGCCGAAAACGAAGTTTTCAAACTTGCCCTTTTAGCAGTTGCAGGGGTAAAGGGCTAAAAGTAAGGAGGTGTTTTCATAACCCGAGTGTAAAACAGAACAAAGTGGACTTTTTTTGTTTTGACCTATTGCAATCTCTCATTATTATGGCCATTTGTGAGCTCTGAGACCTATAGAGATCTACAGCCAGGCCCCACCAGATGTCACTGGTGAGCATTGCACAACATAATCAGTAATTCAGTCCAAATTTTTAAAAAAAAGAAGAAAAGTATTAGGGCTGTCAAATGATTAACATTTTTAATCAGATCAATCACAGGGCTGCTGTGGATTAATTTAGATCCATCACGATTAATACTCATTCATTGGTAATTGTGTTTTATTTTTGTGGGGGCAGAGAGACCCATGACAGAAGGATATATGCACTTAACATGTATTTTATTTAAACTAAAGAATAGATACGGTGTCCAGACTGCAAAATAAAAATGAAAAAATAAAACACACAATTTGTCAGAGGTAGACTTTCCGAGGCCCTGACCTTCCATGCCGGTAGGATCCATCTTAATCAAGTTGGTTCTGCTGCCAGATAGCATTGCGGTATCAGTCTTCATCAGTGAGTGGAATTGTGGGATTTTGAGTCATTGTGAACTGCATATGCGTTAGCACTGTCATGTATTCCAAATAACTTGCTTTTTCTGTTGCATCAGTCAGGACTCCTAACAGTCTTCATTTGGTGACCCCTCAGCCTTTGTTTAAGCAAGTGAGCAGATGAAAACTGTATGTGCATGTTCAATGTGCTTTCAGTACTGAGCTGTGGGGCCCAGTTGGGATGTCCATGAACTGTACCGTTGATTAATTCAATGTAAATCAAGACATTGTCATTGGTCTTTTCAACTAACAACTAGCGGTTGTGTTAGTCAGAAACGGGGTAATAAATTGAAATAAATGAACAATTTATTAAAGGTCAGATTTAACACCACGCCATGAGAGCAACACTGAGATTGAAAGTTTGAGACAGCACCAGCCAGAGGATTTTAACAGCATTCAGCTGGGAATGGAGAAAAACTGATCCCCAAATGGTTCAAAAATAAAACTGGGCTAACTGCAAGCCAGATCCTTGAATCGTGAACCACCTCAGGGTTCAAGGAGCTGAAGGGTCTTTCAGAATGACCGGCATTGATTGGTGTGTGGAAAATACCATTAGATTAAGCTTACTTGGAAGGCCTAATATTGTGGATAGATCAGATTGATGATACATTGATGATACGTTTACATTCTTGGATTCATGCATCCCTTGGCAGACTTTGACAGAAACGTGACTGCCAAGTTGGTCCAGATTAAAGATCTTGTGCAAATTTTCCTTCCAAGCAGTGAACTTCCCTGGTGAGTCGATATTACATTATTGAAAGGTTGTTTTGACGGTAAGCTAAGGACCTTAAAGAAGTGGGTTTGCATGCTCTGAAATGCTACTTTTGATGTCTTATGATGTGATTGTTTACTGCTTAAGAAGTTTGGATTTGTAATTTGATGTGATATAACAGGGAACTATGTCAGTTCTGGGATTTCATCAGAATCCTTTATCAATCCCAGGGGAAATTGTTTGTTTAGGCTCCAGATGCCAAAATGCTGTTATTAAAAATGCTGCACATCTGTCTCCACTTCTGCTTCCTCCTGTCCCTGTTATATCAGTGCTTATGATTTAATGCTTATGATTTAACTGATGAGGTACATTTGTATTTGGATTCAATAAACAAGTACTTTGGTGTTTATTGTGCTTCACCAGGCTTTTTGTGCCAGAGATGCCACAGCATGAGACATAAGGTCTATGGCCATTTTTTAATGAACTGGCCGTTTTATTTAAAACTCTTGAGATTAAGAATGTTTTTTCGGCCACATTGCCTCAGCATGTTTTTCAATGATGCGAGAAACCAGAGCTGCCAGAGTAAGCGCAAGCACGGTGAGAACCCTGATGTGACAAACAAGATTTTCTATGATTACACATTTTCTTTTTTTCCAACCATCCTGGGAAACAGTTCAAAGACTGAAAGTTGCAGGTGTCATGGTCCCCGGCCCTCCAGGTCTGAAATCTCTGTCCTTCTCACTTCTCTTTCGCTCTCTCTTTGGGGTTTGGGTCAGGTTAAGCTTAGTTCCAGGTGCATGACGGTCCGGGCGGAGTCGGCACACTTGTGGCGGGTTGCCATCATTTGGCTATTTAAGCCCTACAGTTTTAGTAATCAGCCAGGCCAGTTATTTGTACACAGTAAGCTTCAGTATTGTCTGCCCGTTACTCATCTTTCTGTGTCTCTCCTCCCAGGACCACCGTTTCTCGCTCTGGAAATTTGGAACCTGCCTGACCCACTCTTTGCCTCTTTGGATTTTGCACTATTGGGAAGGAGCTGTTCTCACCTGCCTCCCAGCTCCCTGACATTATCCCTTCAACAAACCTGCGTGACTTTTTTATGCCAGAGTTCAGTCTGTTTTCTGAGTCCAGAACTCTCAAAATCCTGACAGCAGGAGAAAGACAATCCTAACAGCTTAGCAATAACGAACATCTAGAGAAATTTCTCAACATGATTGCTACATTTGGTGACCAAAAAAGACTTAAATGCAGGGATCAGCGAAACCTACAAGTCTAAGAGCCAAAGTTTAATGCACAAGGCAGGGGTCATAGGAGGAGGCAAGGAAGTCAAAAACAAGCAGCTGTCCAAAACCATAAAAGAGTCACAAATTTGCGGTGTAGTGACACACACACAAAATAAACAACAACAAAAAAAGTCACAAGCACGGCTATAATTCTGCACGAGAGAGCAGGGGCTAAACCACAACAGAAAACCCAGGAGTGCTCCTCAGCGTGATCAATCAGTGGTGTAAATAAGGTTGAGACTGATTGGCTAATGGAACTCAGGTGGTACAGAAAAAAAGGGTGGAGATAAAACTGACACAAAGCCTACAAAGTAAAACAGTAAGCCGAGCCCATCACAAAGATGTCACTTCACACACTGTGCTACTTTTTTGTTCAAACTCTGTCGACTGCAGATTCTTATAAATTAAAGATCAGAACCTACATCATTGTGTGTGTGTGTGTGTGTGTGTGTGTGTGTGTGTGTGTGTGTGTGTGTGTGAGCTTGTGACACAGATCAAGGGAATCTCACAGACTGTA
>VUQH01048560.1:15430-28080 GCA_015106775.1 Etroplus canarensis | reverse complement strand
TGTTGAGATTTTCCCTGGGAGTGACCAGGATGGACGGGATCAGAAATGAGTCCATCAGAGGGACAGCTCAGGTTGAGAAGTTTGGAGACAAAGTCAGAGAGGCAAGGCTGAGATGGTTTGGACATGTTCAGAGGAGGGATAGTGGATATATTGGACAAAGGATGTTGAGAATGGAGCTGCCAGGCAGGAGGAGAAGAGGAAGACCGCAAAGATTCATGGATGTAGCGAAGGAGGACATGCAGAGGGTTGGTGTGAGGGAAGAGGATGCAAGGGATAGAGTGAGATGGAGGCAGATGGTCTACTGTGGCGACACTCGGAGCAGCCGAAAGAAGAAGAAAAAGAACTCTTCAAGGAAGACTGGTTCTACGTTCACACTGCAGTTCTTAATGCTCAATTCAGATTTTTCTCTGAGATCCGATTATTTTGCGTGGTCGTTCACATTACAATTTAAATGCGACCGTCTACAGCAGTCGACGGCCCTGATGCGAAGCGCATGCGCAGATGTGACGTCACACAGTACACAGCGTTTACAGAAGTAAATATGGATGCTACACATTTCAGCACGTAAGTAAAACTTCTCTTGCTTTCCACTGACTAGCTCCATCAACTCTGTCTGGGTCTCGCCTCCTCCGGCACAGAATCATGACGCCTGTCACACTTCACTCAGATGAAATGCATCATGACGGTTCAGACTGAGGTTGCTTTGAAAGAGGCCCGAGTCTGACTGGAAAAAATAGGATTTGTGCTGTTCAGACTGTCATAAAAACATATGGATCACATAGGGCAAAAAAAATCAGATTTGGGCCACTTTTACCTGCAGTGTGAGCTTAGCCAGTGTAGAAGCCATACTGCAAGATTCAAACCACTCACCAGCAGTAAAAATCAGAAAACTGGATCGGAATTTGCACAGCAGTTCTGGAACAAAGTTCTATGGACTGATGACACAAAGAATCATCTCCAGCAAAGTGATGGAAACGCCAGAGTATGTTGAAAGAAGGGAGCATGCAAGCCCATCTGTGAAGCACGGTGAAGGTTGTGTCATGGCTCGGGCTTGCATTGCTGCTTCTGGATTTTTTATTGGGGATGTAACTCATGATGGTAGTAGCAGAGTGAAGTCTACAGAAACTACTAGCAGGAACTTTATTATACAGTAAGACAATGACACAAAACACACTGCCACCCCAGCAAAGGACTTCATCAAAAGGAAAATGGAAGGTTTTGGATCTTTACCCAGCTGAACATGCATTTCACCACGAAACAGCTGTGGCAACCCCCTGGGACCAGCCAAAGGTGCATTACTTTAATTTAGTTGGAAACATTCTGTTCCAATACTCACTTGAAAAACTGAGTTATTTGGTACAAACCATGTCATATTTCCTATTGTTTAAGATTTCTAGATGTAAATACCAGGGAATAAAAGCTGAAACTCTGATTTGTCATCTTGCATTCTTCTTAATATCATTTTGATCTCACACACAAATGTGCACAGGAAAAACAAATGAATTAGCCTTGCTGTTACAGCAATTTTATTGAAGTGAAGTGAATTGTGTTAATGTATGAAAAGAAATGCAATCTTTAAACCACCTTAAACGTTGTAGGCAGTAAATGCAGGTCGCAGTTGTTAAAATGTGTGTATAATTACATTTTTCTTCACGTGCATGACCTCTTCTGGCAAGGAATTCCCAGCAAAAGACAAAGGCTTTGTTGCTTCTAGTTGCTAGCCAAAGGCAACAGCCGGCAGACCTTTTCCAGAGAACTTCAGGGTGTGAGCATGCCCTGTGCCGATGCCTGTCTGTTCTTTCCCTTGGCCGTACACAGCACTGCAGCAGGATGTCAGTCTGTGCTAGGTTAAACTACAGTTCATACAGGAAATGAAGTTGAATTTGAAGGAATATGGGAGGATGACAATGTAAGTTTATTCAGCAGGAAAAAAAAAAAAATGAATGCATTTGTATGCAAGTTATACCAGAGCTGCATACTGTATCTCAAAATATACTGTGAGGCAGAGAACGCTACTCTTTCTTTTAGCGCTACTGCCACGTCGCCCAGTTTCGCAGCATACTTTACACCCCTGCATTGATATTATCCGTTTTGTTGCCATTACAGTTTGGTTTCATTAGTATAAGTTGTTCCAAGGCTGCAGTAGCACAATCTGATCTTCCATAAAGTACCCTGATGAAGTGTGTGTGGGCTTCCTGGCATGCGGCTACTGTGGGTCCTGAAAAGTGCTGCCGCTGGCAAGAATACCGTGTTGATATTCATGCTTCTTGGAACAGCGTGTGGGATCTTTGAAAGTTAGAACGCTGAATTGATAACCTCTGAAATACAGGCGAGTGCTGCTGTACATTCCGAGGCGATAACTCAGTAAAGTTGAGCAAAAAGGATGATTAAAGACACTGAAATGTTGATGATTTCTTACAGGACGCGGTACAATTGTAGAGCTGCAAACGATGAGCACACCTCCCATTTCAATTTGATGAAATTAAACGGTTTGAGAAATTAAACGGAAGAAGAGGTTCAGTATTAGGCCTGTTTTTAGCTCGACTCGCCATTGAGCCGATGCCGTGGCGAGGCGTCTGACATTGATCCATAATTCACAGGAATAGCTACTCCTCCTGAGCTCTTGGTCAGAATTAATTCAAACTTTCACACAATGACCTCGTAAGGATCTGCACACAAACTGTCAAGGTCATATTTGTTGTTTTACGGGGACTTTTCCATTTTCACAAAAAGTGGTCTGGGTTTTAATATTCATAAAATCCGTGTCCGTGAGTGCCCCTCTGCCATCTATACATAAATGCCATCATTAGGTTTATTTATGGCATGGTAACGCTTAGACTAGGCTGGGGCTAGTCGAGGAGCAGGGCAGTTATCCTGGCTGTGACTGTCTGTGAGCCTCCTTGACTTCTCAGTGGGTTTAAATTCTTATTAGTTTGTGCACCACAGCCAAACAATGTCAGGAAACTGAATCACTTTCTTTCTGTGCTTTACACGTTACAACAACCAGTGAATTGTGAGGGATCGTGATCCAGACGAGCCGCCGTGTCACTGAGGTTCCAGTTTTCATGAAGTAAACTGCAAGCCGTTGATTCTCGAGTGCGCTGTGGCGAGTTTCTACGAAACGCTGCCTGACCTGCTTGTTTCAGTCAGACACGACGAAACACAAAACGCAGATGTGTGTCAGGGAGTCTGAGCAGAAGGGCAAATTTTGAACAGCCCCTGAATGACATCTCCACTGTTAAGACTCCGGGAGTCGACAAATCAGAATGAATGCATTTACCGCCGATGCACGTTTTAGTGAGTACTTTGCCAGAACATATAGACACAAATGCAGCCTCATATTGGACAGAACTGTCAACTTGTGGAGCTGGATCCAGGCAAAGACAAAACCGGATAGAAGAGTGAAAGACATCTTTATGTGTGTTGACTCTACATCAGTGATAATAAGAGAAAACTTGAGATTAATTGTTTTGGTGGTAATGCAGAATGTTTCTGAGCTTCACTGAATTGTATTCCAATATACAGTGCTGTGTAAAAGTCTTGAGCCACCCTGATTTCTTTATATTTTGTTAGGAAAATGGAAGCCAGTCCAATGATTTGAAATGAAATGAAATGCTGTACACAAAGAAAAAACAGATTTGTTTAAAAGTCAATGTTTGGTATGAACGCCTTTATTCTTCAACACAACCTGAACTATCTAAGGCAAGCTTTCTTGGAATTACTTTGAGTATCCTCAGGGATCGGTCTCCAGGTTGCTTGAAGAACGTCCCAAAGTGCTTCTTTGGATGTTATTGTTAAAGTCAAGGCCATTATGTGTTTTTTTTAATTCAAGTATGCTAAGTAGTGTGTTTGGGATCATTGTCATGGTGACAAATGAAGCTACTGCCAACCAAATGATTACCACATAGTATTGGGGGTGGCGGTGGCTCAGTCTGTTGGGAGACTCGATTTGACACCAGAGGGTTTCTGAGAGCTGCCGGCTCAAGACCTTACTAGACCTGGAGGTCAACCCAGGACCCACTTACTCAAGAACCCATTCTGGACCCCTAGAGGTGGACTGGAGACTGGAGTGGCGTTGGCCACTCCCCCCTGAGCACCGCTGAGGTGCCCTTGAGCAAGGCACCAAACCCCTACATTGCTCAGTCTGGCACCTGTGATTGGCATTCTCCTTCTTCTTCTTCTTCTTGCATGGTGGATCAAAATGCGATGGTACTTTTCTGCATTCATAATCCCATCAGTTTTGTAAAGACTGGATGAAATGCAGCCCCAAACCACGCCACAGCCTCCACCATGTTTTAAAGATGGCTGTAGACACTCCACTATTGCACCTCGCTCCTGACCTCTTCCATACATACTGACTGCGATTTGAACCAAAAAGTCCAAATTTGAATTCATTGCTAGACAGGACCTGTTGCCACTGATTTTCAGTCTAATTCTTGTGTAATTTGACTTCTTTGCTTGTTTCTCTTCTTTAAGAATGACTTCTTGACAGCCACCCTTCCACTGAGACCATCTCTGACCATCACTCGTATTGATACCTTCTGTCATATGTCTATATGTTTATATGTTGCACCAGGTCCTGGAGAAACGCTATCTCATTTCACTATGTTCTGCGTCAGCTATATGTGGTTGAAATGACAATAAAGCTCTTGAATCTTGAATCTCGATGAAGAGTCAGTAAACAGCTGATGGAGCAACTAAAGGGCCAGATGCATCTCTCATGGCTTGTGTCAGGTCTTTGCTGGATTTTTTTCCCTATTTCTCAAGGACTCAGCTTTCAGATTTTGTTGATCTGCTGTAGATAATTCTTCAGGCCTGACATTTCTTTTGCTTTCGTTTTTTCCACCACTTGTCCAGTTTCCTTAAATTTTTCAAGGATACGCTGCACGCCATGCTGGGATGTGCCCTTTGGGAATCCCCTTGCTGGTGCAAAAACATGATTTTATGCCTGCCAAACTGTGTTATCTTTGGGATTTTTGGTATATGCAACTAAAGAAAGAGGAAAAAATGATGTGTTTTTGCAACACGCTAGTAGTAATTTCCTAAAGATAAAATTTTAAATGGGTTCATTGCTAAGATGCCTGTTGTGTGTAGACACAACACTGGCTGCCTCTGAAAATTGTGAGGAGAAGGACTAGACTGAAAATGAGTGGAAAGGTAGGTGATGTTCAAAGAAAAACTTTGAAAGACCTTCAGAAAACCTGGAGAACTATTGCTCAAGACCCCTTAAAAAAATCAAGAAGAAAGGTTAGTTCATTGGAAGCAAAACAGAAAGAAATGAGAGGGAGGTTAAAGACTTTTGTATTATAAGTATTGAATATGTAACTGTCTGAGTTTTCTTTTTGTTAAAGACAAAAAAATTCTACACACTGATGTGGAGAAGGTACAAAATGCAGGAAATAAAGTGTTTAATTTCCTTAGGGAAGAACCCCACACCACTCACTTCATGTTCCACGACTCCACCCCCACTTTAAACGCTCAAACAAAACCTAATCCCATGAATCCAATCTCCTTTTTAAGCCATATTGTCATTGTCCTGTGCAGACAGACCGAACGGACAGAGCTTGTGGGTCCAGTTTGCACTGCAGATTGAAGACAAGCGAAATCCTGTCTCGTTAAAGCTTCATGCCTGGCTAAACAAACAGCCATTATAACGATTTGTGCCATGGTACAAAACTACAAACAAACAAAAAAAACAAAAAAAACAAAACAAAGGATTTTATCATTTCATCAATTTGATTTGAAGACAAACAACTGCTAAGATTCGACTGCCGTAGTCATGAATCTGCTTTGTCAACATGGGCCCTGCGAGGATTGTGTGACAGGAATGGAAAATTGGAAGGGGATGGGAGGTAAAGTTGACCTCCCTGCTCTCTTTCCTCAGAGCCAGCGCAGGCTTTTCAGCGCCATCTGTTTTTATTGACCCTTCATCCTTGAGTTTGATAAGACTACCCCATCTCCCCTCTATATCGCAAGCTCCTATTTCTCTATTTGTCCTCTTTTCTGACAGATGGAATAATGAACTAGTGGCAGCAGCATTCGGGTTCAAACAGCAGTCGTGCAGGACCCCCGCTGTGAGCAAAGAGTGGAAACTTTCTTTGCCACACAACTTCTATTCCCTCACAAGCTGCCCCATGGGAGTTAGAATATCCATCTTACTTCAGTTCTTCCATTAGTAATCTGTTTGTGTCTCGGGCTCACGATGGCATCAAAGCTCGAAGCCATAGGTAATGGCTGAGCAGGGACTAATTTAAGTTTCCACCTCAAAGTCCAGGGTGTAATTAGGTTTAATGAACACTGCAGTTCGTGGCTCCTAAACAAAAGGAACAGAACACAGAGTGTTGTCCTCAGAGGGTGCCATCAAAAAACGTCTGAACAATAAATGGATTTAAACCAAAAGGACTGACACACTGCAGCTTCACTTTAAGTCAAATTACTTGGGGTTACGCAGCAAGAAATCTTATTCTAGCAAGTTCTTTCTTTGCCTCTTTATGCAATAAAGGGCCAGTGTAGTCATACAGCCAGAGCATTTCCATTAGTTACTCTTTATTTACATAATCATGCTATGGACACTTTTGACTTTAATGTCAAGCGACTATGCTGCATATGCAGAGTTTGATAAAGACAACTCTTCTCATATCTAAAAGAAGCTTAGGCATATGTTCAATGAGGACATCTCTGTCGTCACATCTGCCTTCACCCTATTCTGCCATCACCACTTTGACCCAATCGCTTTTTTGCCCACAGTCTACTAGCCAATACGCCTGTATTCTGTATCATTTAAACCTTAATGTCATGCTGTCCTGCAGACTCGTTTGCGCAGCCCACCTCCTCCCCATCTCCACCTGGTACCCCAGATCCTCCTCCAAATCTTCTCCAGCTTTATCCGGACCTCCACCACCAGCGTCTAGACTCCAAGGAGCCATATCCTTCTTCCTACCATCACTAGACTCCTCTCTGCCATGTTGCTGCGTCTGAGTCTCATCACCTAATTATTTATTCACAACTCTATGTAACTTGATGACGCATGTGTTGATTTTCAATTTATTATTCAAATTCTGTAACTCAGTGAATCCCGTTCGTATTCCGCAAACAAGCATTAAAGTCAAGAGTTTGAGTTCACCTAAATTCAAATTCTGTGAACAGGGAGCAGGACTTGTGACATCGACGCTACCTTGGAAACAAATCCCGGTTAACTGTAAGTCGTATTATTGCAAAGCGGAAGCGTTTCAGAATCACAGCAACTCACCTCCTCTGGCATTAACAACAGCACCCAAACTGTGAACCACTAGTTCCATGACATGGGTTTCCGTAGCCGAGCAGCTGCAGCCCATGCATTGTCAAGAATGAGTGTAACGCAATATACCACTGGCTCCAGAGGCAAATCATGTTTCTCTATCTGATATGCTGATGAATGTGACTGAGTTTGGTAAATACCAGGAGAACATCGCCTGCCTGACAAGCTTTGTGCCAGCTGTAGAGTTTAGTAGAGGAAGGATAACGCTTTTGGGTTGCTTGTCTGGGTTTGTCCTGGGCCCCTTAACTCCAGCGAAAGGAAATCTTAATACTTCAGCTTACTGAGACAGTTTGGACAGTTCTATGTGTCCAACCTTGTTGGAGCAGTTTGGGGGAAGACCCTTTTCTGTTCCAGCATGGCACGTGCCCCCGTGCACAAAGCAAGCTCTATAAAGGCATGGCTGGAAAAGTTTGATCAGAAGACCTTTACTGGCCCGCACACAGCCCGGACCTCAATCCCATCAAACACCTTTGGGATAAACTAGAATGGAGACTGTGAGGTAGGACCTCCAGTCCAACATCAATGCCAGACCTCATTTAGATGAATGGGTAAAATTTCCAACAGACACACTCCAAGAGTTTACAGAGAGGGGGGTCTGACTTCATATTTAATGCCTATGGGTTTAGAATGGGATATCACGAACGCGCCTGTAGGTGTAATGTGTCAGTGGGCCAATACTTTTGTTCATATAGCATACACAGTTTCACACTAAAAGCTTTACCATATTAAAACTGCTATTTTGCAAAGACAAAATGCATTTGAAATTTGAGTTTTAGTGCCAGAAGTTTTGCAATATGCACAAAAAGCGCCCTCTGCACACCAGGGCCGTAGTTACAGCCACAAAAATCAGAAGGATTGAACGGGAACGGCCACCTCATATTTTATTCCAAGCAATATTGTTATGCGGTGCAATTTTTAATATTTAAAACATGCAGCAGCTCAAAGACGTTTGTAGGGATACTTCTGTTTATCGTTACCTTCAAACTCTAGCGTCTGGATTCCATTGTGTAATGCCCCGTCCGTCCACCTTGAAGCTCTGGTTTGCAGACCTCTGATCTGGATTTCATAGAAATGTTTTTCTCTCCGGCTCGGTAATCCACACACTCCATAAACATTACATAAAAGACCAAGAGCAAAACCTCTGACCTGAAATAGAGGGTGAATACATTGATCTGTCTTTTCCGGTCAAAGTCCAGACCTCAAGTTGATTGAAATGCTGTGGTGTGCTCTTAAGAGAGCTAAACCAGTGCATGTGAACCTCAATGAACTGAAGCAACTTTGTGGAGAAGGGTGGGCCAAAACAGTTACTACAAGTTATTTCTGCTAAAGGTGGTTCTGCAAGCTACTGAATCATAGGATGCACTTAGTCTATCACATGATTGCATGTGATTTTTCACACTTTTTCACATGACTGTACCTACTACAGTGCCAAATGCTTTGTCGAGGCACGATGTGTGCCATGGGATTCAATATTATTGCAATATAAAGCTATGAAGCAATGAATGAATGAATGTACTGTATCAACCCTTTGTGCGAGCTCATGCCAGTCAACAGCATTGCGAGCTATCTGTCTTGAAATCTCCAGCCCTCAAGCTGAGTGCATGAGCGCTTGGCAGAAGCTGACTAATCGCAAGACAGAGATGCGCTTCGTAAAGCCAACATCCCTTCCATGAGAACCAAGCGCTGACCAGAGACAGCAAAACTGTTTGCCTGAAGACATGGACGGCATTTTGTACAGATATACATGCAGGTGCACCTTCAGATGTCGGCTTGCCTTGGACAAAAAAAGTGAAAAATTGACCTTCAGTTCATTTCAATTCGGTTGAATTTAGTTTAATTTATATAGTGGCAATTCACAACAAAAAGTTGCGTCAAAGCACTTTACAGTGTAAGGTCAAGATCTTACAGTATTAGAGAGAAAACCACAACAATCAGAGCAAACACTTGGTGATGGCGGGAAGGAAGAACTCCCTCTTAACAGGAAGAGAACCAGGCTCAGGTAGGGGCAGCCGTCTACCTCAACCAGTTGGGGGTTAAGGGTAAGAGAAGAGTGAAAGGAGAGCAAAGAGAGACACAGACTGTTGGAGAGATCTACTAGGTGTGGCTTATCTCCTTAGATCATGTCTAAATAGAACTTACTTCTGACCATGCTACTTTTCATTGATAAAGGAGAAATATAGTTGTGTGTGATTATGGATGTGATGTTAGTTCACATCATACCTGATCAAATCTCCAAAGTCTGAGGTGACCAAATGCTCCACGCAAGATCAAAATGCCCGAATTGTCACATTACCCTGACAACCTGACATCCGATCAATCGCACATCTCCGCAAACAGTCATCCATTAAGATCCCCTTTGTTACAAAGGAAGTTTGCAGTGGCTGTTTAGTGGCTCCACTTGCATATTTTGTTTTCAAACATGTATGGAAGCCGTCAAGAAGTTTGCGTACTTAGCCTCTGGCTAATGAGGGGCACTTTCAGAGAAACAGCCAATAGGAAGCAGAAGCAAGACTGACAGAGAGGGGAGCCTTAACGAGTCTGGAGGTACAATGTCCTGTTTCAGACAGAGGCTGAGCTAATGGGCTGCATAAAGAGTCAAGCAGATAAGATAAGAGGCGGATGATGGGTTTTTGGAGCATAAGTTATACAACAGTATGCCAGCAGAGCTCTACAATAAATAAACAAAGCCTTTTTTTGTCATTTCTTCTCCGTGCCAACCAGAAAAGGGAGGTCCTTCTGTGCTGTTTTTTATTTTAAACCCTTATATATGTGCTATAAGCAGTACTGGGTATACAGTTAGCTTTACATCTGGTGTACAGTTAGCTTTACATCAGTTTTTGGCCATAACACAACATTTTATTCTCCTCTCGGCTGGCACTCAAAGACAGAGGGAGCTGTGCTGTTTAACTCGATGTCCTTGAGGGGACAGGCAGTGGGAACAAGTTCCCATGCAGTGACATTGGACCACACACAAACACACATTTTCAATCACATAGTCACAAAGCCCATTTAATCACCCTGAAGCCTGCGTGCCTCAGAATATAAACTGTAATAGACTGTGTACAATATTTCTCTGGTTCATGGTTTCAATGCTCCGTGAACCAAAAAAAAAAAAAAAAACTGCTACTCTGGCTGGCTTCCTGCATTAGAGGGAAGATAGATGGTCCTGTGTGCAGTGCAGCATATCCAGGCGTGGGCTGACACAATGTAAAGCCTCCGGCACTCTGCTACAGTAAACAGTCGTTAGTGGATTACCGAGAATCAATGGCAAGTAGTGGACACAAAAACCTGGCTCGAGTGCGAGAGGAAAACCCGAGGCGTTGCGTCTATCTGCATGCACTCGCATTATAAATGGCAACTTAACATAAACAGCAGATGAGTCCTTATTGTTCTGCAGTAAGTAATGAGGAATTCGTTCAGTTTGTTCAGAATGCTGCTGGTGTGCCTCACCCCATCTCAGGTGAGGAGCTTGGAGCTCGGAGTAAAGCACCATGCAGTGGTTCTCAGATTAGAATTCCTTCTGGGCATTGTCCTTTGGACGATTTCCAGGCATATCCAGCTGGGAGGAGACCCTGAGGCGGACCTAGGCAGGGAATGGCCTAGAGGGATTGGAAAATCTTTGCTCAGGAGATGGATGTTCTGAATACCCTGCCTAACCTGCTGCTATCACAAGCTGACCTCGGAAGGAAAAAGGATGGATGTTCTTGCCAATGTATTGACAGAAAAAGTGCAAAGAACACAAAATATTAAGGTTTTATGTTCAAAATTTGACAGCTGAGCTGGTTCAGTGGTACTGAAGTAAAAAATTAGCACCATTCATCTGAAAGCCCAGTTCTTCCAAGACATTCGCTGGCCGGGGTAGATACAGTAAATACATACTATATGGTCAAACGGTCAAAGTCAGAGAGGCAAGGCTGAGATGGTTTGGACATGTTCAGAGGAGGGATAGTGGACATGCTGGACAAAGAACGTTGAAGATGGGGCTGCCAGGCAGGAGGAGGAGAGGAAGAGCACAGAGAAGGTTGATGGATGTAGTGAAGGAGGACATGCAGAGGGTTGGTGTGAGGGAAAAGGATGCAGGGACATGGTGTGATGGAGGCAGATGATCTGCCGTGGCGACCCCTAACAGGAGCAGCCGAAAGAAGAAGATTCTAAATCCATAGGCACTGAAGTGGAGTTGGTCCCTTCTTTGCAGCTTTAACAGCTTCCACTGGGAAGGCTTTCTACAAGATTCTGGAGTGTGTCTGTGGGGATTTTTGCCCATTCATCAAGAAGGGACCTTGTGAGGTCAGACACTGATGATGAGAGGGTCTGGCTCGCAATGTCCGTTCTAGTTCATCCCAGAGGTGTCGGATGGGGTTGAGGTGAGGGCTCTGTGTGGGCCAGTCAAGTTCTTCCAAACCGTACTCATCTAACCGTGCCTTTGTGGACCTTGCTTTGTGCACTCAGGCACAGTCATACTAGAATATAGGGCACACAGAACATGTGGGGTGGCTGTGGCTAAGGAGGGTTGGCGGTTTAAACCCCTGGTTTCTCCAGTCTATGTGCCAAAGTGTCCTTGGGCAAGACAGTAAGCCCAGAGTTGCTCCTGATGCATCCATCAGAGCGTGAATATGTGTGCATGATAGTTAAACATGCTTAAAGGCATAGTATAAAGCGCTGTATGAACCACTTTGATTACTCAGTTAGTGTAGAACAGTGCTATATAAGTACCAGCCCATTTACCATTTACATAAAATGGTCTTCCAAAATTGAAAAGCATAACATTTTCCAAAATATCTTGATAAGCGGAAGCATTAAGATTACCCTCCACTGGAACTAAGGGGCCCAGACCAACCCACAGAAAAACAAGCCCAAACATTATCCCTACCTTAACTCCCTGCTCAAACCCTGCAGGTGGCACAGCGCGGTCAGGCAGGTAACGTCCTCCTGGCATGCACTAAACCCAGACTCGTGCATCAGACGGCCAGACAGAGAGGTGTAATTCATCAGTCTGTAGAACACGTTTGCAGAGCTCCCGAGTCAAGCGGCGGTGTGCTTTACGCCACTCCATCTGATGCTCGGCATTGTGCTGAGTGATGCAAGATTTTCATGCGGCTGCTCAGCCACTGAAACCCATACCATGAAGCTGCCGGCACACGGTTTCTGCAATCGTACCACTCGCACTTCACTGTGAAACATCTAGGAGGGAAGAAATTTCACAAACTGACCTGCTGCAATAGCGACATCCTATTATAATACCACGCTGGGATTCAGTGAGCGCTTTAGAACGACCCGTTCTAAGGCAGACTAGGGTGGCTAGGAGCTTGATCTTTTTTTTTTTTTTTTTTTTTTTTTTTTTCTTGTGTTTTAC
>VUQH01048560.1:0-15410 GCA_015106775.1 Etroplus canarensis | reverse complement strand
TGTGGCATCGGGACAGAATTCTTATAATCCCTCCAAATCTGCACATCTTCAGAAGTTCTGGCGTTCTTTGGTTTTGGATCTCCACCATTATACTACGACCTGAACGTGCTATTCGAGCTTTGCTTTAGCCCCTCCTGAAAGGGACTGTGTACATATGTGGTACTGTGCACGCCAGCCAGTGAAAGGAGTTCACTGAATGGTTTGCATAGCTAACAGAAACTACATTGTCGAGAGCTGTGTTGAAAAGAGGTTTTTTTTAATTTTGTTTGAACATTAAGCATAAGGCTTAATCATTAATCTAATGCAGGAATCCCCAGTGGATTATTACAGTATGCTTTGCCAAACCCTACTATTGTTCCATACACATGTCATATTAATAAGGCCTTATAAGAGCGGTGTAAACTGTACATACTGTGCTGGTAAAGCATTATTGTAATGGGGCGAGACGGCAGCAGCTTGTCGAAGGAAATGTTTGCGACAGGCTGCCAGCTCTCGGCCAGCTCTCCTTTTTTTTTTTTGTCTTTCACTTGCACCTGCTCACATGCATTTGCATTACTGCGCCTCGGCGGGCTTGTTTTGTTGATACTGTTCCAGTTACCTTAAGTCACAAAAAGCAATCCCATTTTCTTGAATTTATTTCAAAGTCAGGGTGCAGCTCCCGGCGCCCAGACAGTTCACAGGAGCGGAGTGCTCGGATGCCGCTTTTTTTTTTTTTTTTATGTCCGATCCAATAAAGGCGCTGCGAGTCGCTCGTAGCTACAGCCAATACTTGTGCGGCGTGTTTCTCATCTGGACTTTTGACGGTTTAGTCGCTGCATGCAAGCGCGGGCAACTGCCTTCCGCCGCAATACAAAAGGGCCCACTACTACGCCTTAGCACGGGCGCCGCTCTGAAAAAACGAACGTGTCACTAACGCCTGTTAGCTGAGGGCCACGTCAGGCTACACACTCAGAGGTTAAGTGGGTGCTCTTCACGTGTGACGGAAGTGTAGCGCAGCGGTGTGTGTGTGTGTGTGTGTACAGTACAGCGTGTGCGTGCGCAGGGCTCTTGCTGGTGGGAGTCTCTTTTGTTTACCCTCACAGGCATGTTGGTAAGCTGAGCAGAGCGCAGTAAATTAGGTGAGGGATGAGGGTGAACAGTTGCACTGCGCCGCTCATTTAATCAGTCTAATTGTTACAATCACACTCATTTCTCCTGTCGCTCCCTCCTCATCCACCCTGTCATCTTTTTAGTCATTATCTTATTTTCTTCATCAGCCTTTTAATTGTTTGTATGTTTTCTATTTGCATTTTTTTTTTTTAAACTGACTTCATACATTTTAATCGCCATCTCTTATGACTTTTCTTCTCAGCCATCTGCTCTTATCCTTGTCTCCTTCCCCAGCACATGTCCTTCCCTCTTCTCTTCTTTTTTCCCCTCTCCGCTCCTCTTTTGTCCATCCATCCATCTTCTCTCCTCTCTTTCTCGCATCTTATTTTCATTCTCCTCTCATCACTCCTTCCCCTCTCCTTTCCTCCTCTTGTGTTTCTCTCCTCCTCCCCTCTCTCCCTCTAACGCTTCCCATCGCTTCCTCTGAAAACTTGTCTTATTGCCTCCGTGGGATCCATAAAGGGAATGGGGATGTGTGCTCAAGCTAATGATAATTAAATAGACTCATCATCAAACAGTCATTACGGCAGCTTGGCCTCCCTGCCCTCACTCAAAATGGCAGCTGACAGCCTGACACCAACCGTCTGTGGCAGATTTTAACAGGGCTTTGACAGAGAGAGGAGCTCGCTTTCGCCCTGCAAGGCTGCTTTATTTGCCCATGAAACTCCAGCGAGTTGGATCATTTATTAACCCTCAACAGAAGAGAGAGAACAGTTTTCAAATTACGCATATTATGCAACGCCAGTTTTCTTCCTGTCTACTCAGTATTTCACTCTTATGGTCACAAAAGCAACGTTTGAAAAGGAAGTCAGGATATAACAGTAGGAAAACTTTCCTATACATGCTTCTTGAAATTATGATGACAAGGGACTGTTCAAAAGAGGTCATTATATGAAAATTTTATAATCTGTTGACATCCTGCTACGTCTTGTTACAGGTGATTTTTAACGTCTGCTCTCACGTGTATTGATTCGTATCCACCCGCACAAAATGATTATTTTCCATTCTATTCAGTTTTGTTTATAGGGCATCAGTTCACAACATACTGTTAGGTAAAGCCCTACGGTGTTGGAGAGAAAACCACAGCCATCAGACGATCTCCTATGAGCAAACACTTGGCAACTGCGGGAAGGAAGAACTCCCTTTTAACAGGAAGTGACCTCCGGCAGAACCAGACTCAGGGAGGGGCAGCCGTCAGCCTTGGCCGTTTGGGGGTGAGGGGCGAGATAAGTGAGAAAGGCGAGCACGGAGAGACACAGACTATGGGAGGGAGAGAGGTTCATGTCTACATGAGGCAGTAGAAGAAATGGAGCAAATAACTTCACCACTAATGCCAGAGACCTGAGTTTGAGATATACATGTCACAGATTTTCACACCACATTTTACCACTTTAAAATACATTCATAACTAGAATATGTTACTTGGTTTGGTTTAGGCCCCGCAGGGGACCTACACAGGATCAGATCAGATTTAGCGGCTAGCGATTGATTAGGTTTAGGCCCTACAAGGGAATTGGTTTAGAGACACCATTTTATAGGTATATGGTGTGCATATACATGTATATGAGTAATATGAGTGTATGAGTACATGTATATATGAAATGTTTTTATACTTATATTTCTTGTGTTTAACTGTTTATTTGTTATTTATTTGTTCCTGCATGTGAAGGTGTGGCTGCTCTGCAATTTTGTTACGCTTTGTATATTGACGATAAAGATTTCTAATATCTAATGTCTAATTTCATCTCATTCATTCATTCATCTTCTTCCGCTTGTCCAATTCAGGGTCGCGGGGGTGCTGCAGCCTATCCTAGCATCATAGGGCGAAAGGCAGGGTACACTCTGGACAGGTTGCCAGTCTGTCGCAGAGCCAACGCAGAGAGAGACAAACAACCATTCACGGTCACATTCACACCTACGGTCAATTTAGAATTGCCAGTGAACCAAACCCCCTTTTGCATGTCTTTGGACTGTGGGAGGAAGCCGGAGAGAACCCACGCTAACACGGGGAGAACATGCAAACTCCACACAGAAGGGTCAAAGGCAGCTGGCTGTTGGATTTGAACCCAGACCCTCTTGCTGCGAGGCAACAGTGCTAACCACCGTGCCACCGTGCTGCCCTCTAATGGCTAATTTAGGCATTAAAAATATTTTGTTTAGGTTTATGCACCGCAGAGGACTTGTTAAGTCAAGGCACTACAAAGGACACGGTCAGGTTCAGTAGCGACAGACGACTTGGTCAGATTTAGGGGCTACAGTGCTAAAAAAGACTTGTTTAGATTTAGATGGGGGTTGGTTGGTTTAGATGTTACAAGAGCACTTGTTTAGGTTTAGCATTATGCTAATATATATTAAAGATGAATTACAAGGTATAGCAGTACAAGGCATTTTCCTATTTTCCTGGCTTTTTACTAGGGTATTGCTGTTATTGTTTTACAATGTCGATAAAAATATTTTAAAAAGTCTCATATTCTAATCCAGTGGTGCTCTGGTGCTCCATGAGTGCAGTGCAGATATATTGTAGGGTTTTGTGACGACTGTACATTGCATAATGCAATTGCGCAAAAAGTTATGAGTGAATTATCACTGTATTGTATAATATGGAAAAGAACGGAAATATTCCAAAAAGGGCAAATTACGGCAAGTACTTGCTGAAATACCAGCTTAATCAGTATTGTGGAAATGTAAATTGGAGTAAATGCATAAAGGCATGTTCATATGGGAGTTCTGAGTTTGCTTCATCAGTAAACAGCAGTAAATGAACAGCACATTAAAATGGAAGCTAATTAGTAAAAAGAGGAGGCTCTTAGTAAAGGGTAAAACAAAAATAAAGAGTTCTTTCTAATCAGAGTGTGTATAAATCAAATTCCCTGCTTTCTTCACTGCTCAGCTAAATTAAGTAATTTTGAATGTACAGCACACCACCCCATTTGCAAATGTCACCGCTTCTCTTTAAAAAGCTGCATTAACAAACCAAACATTTTTGGGTAATAAAATACTTTGTCTCCTGTCTTATGAAATGGCTCTAGAATTTTGAAAATGACTGATGCTAAAAGTAGCTTCATAAATTCTGCTCTGGGAAAAAAAGAACGTAACCCCCTGATTTTTCCGCTGCTTTTCAAAACAGTTAACAGCGGAAGCAACAATCAAATCAGAAACTGATTTGGGCGTCCAGTGATTGTGCTCTTGTGACCGTATAGATTACACTTCACAAGCAGGGAGTACCTACATCCAGTACCAACTTTTCTTTTTCCCACAAAACACCACTATTTCAGTGTGAAAACTACCGCTAGCTAAATAAAAGACAAATGAAATGTGTTCTAGAAATATTCCTGCCAGTGCACACATGCTGATCATCTAAATCAGAATTCCCTACAAAGCTGAGTTCTGCAGCTTCCTGTTTCTACTTTTTTTTTTTTTTAATGCAGTTATAAATCCTTGCTATGAAGGGTTTCTCTGATGAAATGTTAAGTATTTGATTCGGCTTTGCAATTGATGGGGCAGGCACATATCCATACCTGCCTCAGCTGTCATTGTGCAAGAGGCAGGCTACACCCTCAACGGGCCGCGTCCAGGGAGCCCTCACACGTCTGCTCATGCGGAGTCAGCGACAGAGGTAGTCCGTCCGCCGTTATGACCCCTTGACCTGTGAACAAGTCTCCCAAGGTCTTGAGCTTAGTCTGGGCCTCACCACCAGACGACTCATTGTGCACCCCTGCCTCCTCTCCAGAGTCATTTCCCTCCTGAAAGCCTCTTCTGAGGGAAGATAGGTGGTTGTTAGAGTGCTATGGAGGCTGCAGGTTCCTGTCTGGCAAACACCAGCCACAAAAACCTTACCTAAAGCCCTAGCTGTTGTACATGTGCCTCCAGGTACCCAACTCTCCTCCCTCCTCTGGAGGGAGCACAGGGGGTTTAATGTCTCCTCCCCTGCTGTTGAACCCTTTCCTCTGGGTTGGGGCCAGAGTGGGATGAGCTGCCTGTAGGTTTTTGCCCTCTCTCTCTGATTGTGGTAATTAAATAGGTCTACTGAAGTTGAATGTTGCGCGGCAGGTGTACCGTTTGTATTGTTACGTTTGATTGGCTCACCAGTATTTGCAAGACAAAAACATTCAACTAAGAATATTGCGCATATTAATTAACTGAGAAAAAAACAGAATATTCTTCTAACACTGTGGTTAAATGTTTAAGTTCTGAACTTATGTAAATGTTGTTGTTGTTCTGGTGACACTTTCTAAAATAATGCAAAAACTGTGAAACGTGCACCCAGAAAAGGTAATAGCTAACCCAACCGATTAAGTGTACTAAACAGTCCCCCCCTATTTGTTTTTGGGGGTTTTTTCTGTTTTTTTTTAAAATTTATTTATTATTTATTATTTTTTATAGTTTTTTTATTTTTTTTTATTTATTTATTTTTCTTATTATTATTTTTTTATGATGCAAGGGTATGCAGTTTGTGTGTGTAGTGGGTATATGTATGTATGTGTATATGTTATGTGTTTGTGAAAAAATTTTGAAAAAGACAATAAACATATTGGCAAAAAAAAGTGTACTAAACAGCGTAGGAGGAGATATTTTCTTAGAAATAATATTAAGTATTATCAAAGAATATATATACTAATACATACACACACATATAAAAATTCATTCATTTTCATGAAGAGGCAAAAAATCCACCCCCACTCCTTTTTTCCCACAAATTGCACCCATTTTATAACCCAACCTTTAAATCATTTTAATATTTTTTGTCAGCTGAAGCTTTGATCTCAGTGGCCTTTTCCCCCTCCCTAGTTGTTCAGCTAACTCAAACAATTACACTAAATAAATCTGTGCAATCAAGTCAATTCAATTAGCTAACAAAAAAAAAAAACAGGTTGAAAGCTGCAGAGGAAGTTAAATTAAGCGTTGCTTTTATTTTTATTAAATTGTAGGCAAAGCAGTAGCAGCGTGTTAATTAATTTGTTTGCATGAATTATGGAATTGTGTGCAGAAAGTAATGAAAAAAGTGGGAAGAATGGAAATAAAAGAACACAGATTTGTGTAGATGAATGAGTCATAGTAAATGCTTTGATTTAATTGCATCTGCGTACAATAGCGCTCCATAACTACTTTTTTTGTCATTTTTCTCTTAGGCTTCACTCTCTTCCCTTCTCAGACCTCCTCACTTCCTTGTATTCCGCCCTATCCTCCCCTTGTCCTTTTCTTTCTTTATTATATTTATCTCCCCCTGTCCTTTCTCAGCGTGATTTGAACTGCAGATTAATAGACGCCCATGTTTTAATAAAGTCAGCCGTGACCTCCCGTCGGCCCCCCTCTTCTGAGCTGGACCTCGAGGCTTATTGGAGAAGCGACAATGGGAAGATGAGAGAAGGTGAGACAAGCTTTGAAAAAAGATGGGTGGTGGTGGAGATTCAGGGGGGGTGGGGGGTGGGATGTCATTGTCCTCTTGTAGGATTGTGACGGCTGTACATAAGCCTCCCTGGATGGAGAGAGAGAGCAGGTTCTGGCGTGCAGGGTCAGTCTTCATTACAGTGCTGACCATAAGATGGCAAGCTCTGACCGTGTCTGTCACTGAATCAGGGAGTATCTCCTTGACAGCAGCAATGAAGTCAGATTGTAATCGCAGAACTGGTGGTGGGAATTATGAGGGGAGAGCACATTATGGATTAAAAAAAAAAAAACAATCCTTCATGAACATGCACACACCTTACATGAACCCACAATATCAAATGAACAGGCTCAGTTCTTTGATGTAATTAGAGAACAAATGATTTCCAATAAGCCGACTAGATCACACTCTCTCATCTCATTTCCTCCTCATCTCGCAGTAGCGCTCCCACTGCTTTCTCACAAGGCTACACGAAGCGAAAGCCAATAACAACAGACCCAGAGACAGTGAAGGGAGAAGCACTAAGATCTTAATAAAACATGTAGGCTGTGTTATAGAGCCTTCACAAAGATAGCCAAAATACACTATATGGACAAAAGTAATGGGCTGTACCTCTTAATCATTGAATTCACCTGGCCATTTTTGGTTTAAAGAATGGGTCATTCTAAGAGTTCACTGCTTTTGAGCGTGGTATTGTATAGGACACCACTGCTGCATCAAGACTGTGAAATTTCCTCCCTCTTAGATATTCCACAATCCACTCTAAGTAAAGCGAAATCATTTAAGAACCACGGAAACTCAGCCACTAAGTGGTAGATCAGGTTGCAAGTTACAGAAAGGGGTTGCAGAGAGCTAAGGTGCATAGTGTGTCAAGGTTGCCAAAAATCTGAGTTCTAAACCTTCACTGGCATTAACATCTGCAGGAAAAAGGTGGGGCAGAAGCTTCATGGAGTGGGTTTCCATGGCTGAGGAATTGCCTGGATCCTTACATAACCAAACGCAATGCCCAGCATCAGATGGAGTGGTTTAAAGCACAACATCACTGGACTCTTGGAGCAGTGAAAATGTGTTCTATGGGTCGACAAATCATGCTTCTCTATCTGGAAGTTTGATAAATGAGTCAGGGTTTGGCAAACGCCAGGAGAGCCTACCTCACTGCATTATAACCACTGTAAAGTTCGGTTATGGAAGGATAATGCTGTGGGGTTGTTTTTTTGGGGTTGGCCTGGACCCCTTAGTTCCACTACAGGGAAACTGTAATGCTTAAGTTCACCAAGACATTCTGGGCAAATCAAGGTTTCCAAATTTGTCAGGACAGTTTAGGAAAGGTCCTTTTCCGATCCAGCGTGACTGTGCCCCAGTGCACAAAGACATGAATGAGTTTGTTGTGGAAGAACTTAGCTGGCCTGCACAAAGCCTTGAACTCAACCCCATCCAACACCTTTGGGATGAACCAAAAACTCCTTGGTGAGGTGTTCTGGGCACATCCTACCAGGAGCAGCCCCTGAGGCAGGCTCAGAACATGCTGGAAAGATTATATCTCTTGGCTGCATAGAAAATGCCTAGGCGTCTCCCTTGGAGAAGCTGGAGGAGGTGACCAGGGAGAGCAAGGTGTGGGCATCTGCTGCCCCTGCCACCCAGACATGGATAAGGGGCAGGAAATATGGATGGATGGATGGATGGCTGGATGAGAGTAAAATAAACCAAAGGATGGATGAATTTAGAATGGGATGTCATAAAAACTCCTGTACATGTAATGCGTAGGTGGCCCAATACTTACTATTTGTATAACTAAAATTTTTTATTTTATTGTTTTATTTTAAATGTTTACTTTATTCGATTTGTTTATTATAAATCTGCTGGGATTTTCATTCTAAGTTATAAAAATGGTTGGTGATGATGTACAAACATGCTTGTGATTTTCAGAATGAAAAAAATCAAATTTTTTCCTGCTTGGATTTTATGTTTTTGTGTGATATTGCGTCATGTATGTTAAAACAGTGCTGAAATTTTAAAAAATAATAATTTTTTTTCATTGTCCGTTAGACAATTTTGTGTAGGTCCATTAGATGATGATTATAAATGATTGTGATTAATTATTAATTATCATTTTTATTTATTTATTTTACAGGCCGTAATGCACAAAAATAGGAAAAATTCTAAGGTATGGTGGGTAAATATTTTACAAGCCACTGTACAAAGTTAAATTCTTCTAACATTATACCTTAGCCTATTATGCTCACTTTCACCTGCTTTTATTTTAGTTCTTTGACTCTACCAAAGTAGCTTAGCATGATTCACAGTTGAAAATAATCCTTAATCTTATACATACACGTCACAGACATACATCCTGTGATGTACCACCAAAGAGACGAGCCAAAATGGTTTGGAATCACTAACTACACAGGATTAAGCGATGGATTACACTGATTGCCACAAATCTGCTCTCACTGATGAATGAGGAAAGGGCATGACACATTTAACAGGATTATTGAGATAATCCCTCTAATGTCAGGACCTTGTGCAACATGCATTAAGCACTGTGAAGCTGGTCATATTTTTGATGCAGAACGTTCACAACTTAAAATATTACAAATGAACTACAGTAAGTCAGTTTTATTGAATCTTGGCAGGCTGTTTGCTGTTCCATGTAGACCTTAGATTAAATCAGTGCGGTAGATCAAATCTGTGTGTTTACCCCGAGTGTGTAAATACTTCACAGATTTACAACAGACCCACTAAAGATTTCATATCTGATTTTCTTCAGCTGCTGGTGCTGTGTCTACAATCAAAGAAACAGGATGCCGAAATGTGACTATAGCATCTTTCTAATGGTTCTGGGGAGATTGTAAACTGATTGTAACAGATTGTAACAATCATTTTAGATCTATTTTAGGTTCAGTATTCTGATTTAAACTCACAGAGTACTGTGAACTCATTGTTACAGTCAAGAAACCAGTTTGAGATGATCTGAGCTTCGTAACACACTGCATTATCCTAATGGAAGCAGACATCAGAAAATGGGGACACTGGTCATTAAGGGAAAGACATGATGGTCAATGAGGCTGTGGTACTTCAACAATGCTCAATTGATACCAACAGAGCCAAGAAAATAATCCCTGCACTATAAAACCACCAACAACAGCCTGAACCCTTGGTACAAGGCAAGATGGTTCCATACTTCTGTGTTGTTTAAGACAAATTCTGACCCTACCATGTGAATGTTGCAGCAGAAATCGAGACATCTTCACCAGGCAACATCTCCAGCCTTCTGTTGTCCAGTTTTGGTGAGCTTATGTGAACTAAAGCCTCAGATTCCCATTCTTCGTTAACATGAACGGCATCTAATGTGGTCTTCTGCCGCTGTAGACCATCTTCTTCAAAGTTTGATGTGTTACACGTCCAGAGGTGTGGTTGTAACAAGTGGTTATTGGACCACCTGTTGCCTTCCTATCAGCTCAAAGCAGTCTCCTCTTCTCTGACTTTTCCCTTTGTCTGGAGAACTGCTTCTCACTGAACATCTTTTGTTTTTCGTCCCACCACAACTCTGTAATTGGTTGTGGAGGAAAATCCCAGTAGATCAGCAGTTTCTATAATACTCAGACCAGCCAACGAGAAAGGTTGTTGGCGTTGCATTCTAAGTCACTTTCACCTTTCTTCCCCATTCTGATGCTCGGTTTGCACGTCAGCAAGTGGTGGATTAAGTTGCTGCCAGGTGATTGGCTGGTTAGATATTTGCATTAACAAGCTGTTGAGCGAGTGTACCTCTTAAAATGGGAGGTGAGACTAAGTTTGAGATGAAAGGAGAGGGCAGTTTCACTCCCAATACACCTCAGTAGTATGCTTGGTCAGGACTGTTCTGCATCACAATTTGACACATTGGGCGTCTTTTAGTGTCGCTTTCACTTTCAGCTTTCAATGCACATGGTAGCAAGACAGAAGCGCTTTGAGTGCTCAGTTAGAGTAGAAAAGCGCTATATAAGTACCAGTCCATTTACCATTTGCCATAGACTCTAAACAATCCCTAAATCTCAAACAGAGGCCATAAGACATCAGCACAGAGGACAAGCTTGTCAGGTGTGGGGAAATTTCCCTTCATGTGGCTAACGTTGTGAAATAGTCTTTTTTTAAACCCAATCAAAGAGTAACACAGTTATAACTGAGAATAAAAAAGTATAACCATGATTTTTCTGGTTAAAAAAGAGCCTTTCTCACTTCTCTCTCCCCTCACCCCCATCCGGTTGAGGCAGATGGCTGGCCCTCCTTGAGCCTGGTTCTGCTGGAGGTCTCTTCCTGTTAAAATGGAGTTTTTCCTTTCCACAGTCGCCGAGTGCTTGCTCATAGGTGATCGTCTGAATGTCGGGGTTTTCTCTCTAACACTGTAGTATCTTTACCAAAAATGACATGAACCACAGCCTGCTGGGTGAAAGTCTGAGCTGTCCTAGCAAACATGGCCGTGTGGACCCACAGTGGACATTTGTGGGTAAACCACGGGACTGAGCGGGCAGGACAAACCCTCACGTATCCCAAATGGGCCCCAAGTGGGTTAGCCCACATAGTACCCACAGCAATTTTGCACTTCAGTGCCCTCATGTAGGCTGTCAGTGGGAAAGCTCATAGTCAGGCTTTCCCCTAGGTAACACACATGGGGGGGCCCTATGGTTTACCCCACATAGGCTCCACAGCCCACTGTGGGTTTGCCCACATAAAGCCAACATGGGGGAATTTTGTGGGCAGCCCACTGTACCCCACACCTACAATGTGGGAATACTGTGGTTTAGTTGCAGGCCCACAATGGGCTCCACAAATTCCCCATATTTTCACGCTGGTACTGGTCCCCACAGTGGGTTACCCACTACAGGCCATGTGCGGCAGCCCCCATCAGCCCCACACAAGCCCCAAAAAGGCACATTTGCTGGGATATCACCACTCCACATTCCACAATGAAAAATTACCCCCAGAGGGGCACTCGGTACATTCAAATGTGACACCAAGGGGTCCTGATCCAGCATCTGTATGAGATTATTTTGAGTTAGGGATGCATCCATAACACATTTCTCAGAAGTCTGAGATAGTATTTCTTTCTCCTTAATCTCGAGGTTAAACATGCTGCGGCACTTATTTATTTCCTATCTGGAAAAAAATTACAGAATAATCTCCGCTCATCTCCTTCACTCTCCTTCACCCAAAGATCCCAGTCTATAATAAGAATTTCAACACACATCTGAGTTGATCCCACAGTCAAGATAGTGTGGACTTATCATTAAGCCACCCCTATTCCTGGCACGATAACCAAACCCCCAAACAACCACTCTGTGGCTGACAGCCTGCTGTGACTGATATTGTCTGTTTAGAACTAAACGGTGGACAGAAGAGGGTGGATGGTGAGGTGCCAGTTTTGCGTTCAGAGTTTCTGAAGGCAGATACAAAAGTAAAACACCTTCACAGAAACTTAAAAACTCAGAGGACACAAGTGCATTTGCATAAACAGACACATGGACTAACCACTGCCTGCCAGAACAGAGCAAAACCACAGATGCGTGCTCATACAATGTGCACGAACAGCGGGGAAATGATAGTGATCAAAGCAGGCGTCCCACGGAGACTTCCAAAATGTGCTTCAAGATGGCAGTCAGCTCCTCCCTCCTCTGATTGCAGTGAGCTCCCTAATGGCAGAGCCACTCTGTCAGAGGTTTAAATCCCAGTCAACCTCAGTCTCTCACCCTCACCCCGTTACTAGGCCGTTAAAAATTTGCACTCGTGTTCAAAACCAGGCTGTGTGACGGTAATGGCGAGGGCCTCCAGAGGTCAGCGCATGGCATCTGTGAGGCAAATCTCCTCGGGTTTTATGTGGGGACTGATGATTTGAATAATGCACAGGGTGTGGGTGAGAAAGAGAGGCCCGCATCTTCAGCCGATGAAAAATCCAGAGGCATGTGACCAGTGGGGGGACATGAAGGCACTTTATGTGGGCACTGAGAGGGATGGCGACTCGGAGGAGTGCAAAGGAAGGGGTTGTGTGAGAGGGAACTGTTTGCATTGACAAAAACTCTTCGTGAATAAACGATTATGAGCTTAATGGATAAACAAGCAAAGTCGTGGAAGTCAAGGTCTCTGATGAGCCTTGGGATACGGAAGTCCATACGGAAGTACACAAGCCCCTCTCACCATGGATGGTTATGTCAGGGAGGGCATCCAGCATAAAACATCTGCCGAATTACCAGTGCGGGATTAATCTGCTGTGGCGCCCCCTGGAGGAGAATACAAGGGAGCAGCTTTCATTATGAATACGATTTTAAAAACAATCTTGTATCACAATAAGATGCTGCAGAAATTATCTGTACCACTCAGAACAACAGGTTCCGTCCAGCACAACACTCAGTGACACATTCCAAAACGTTCCCCTCTGTCTCAGCAACCAAAAGCCATTGGCTGATGTGGTGCACTTTTCTACCAGTAGGACAGTAGACCAATAGACCAATAGGACTTAAATTCGGTTATGTGATTTGGACACACCGGTGCATCTGCCAACTCCAGAGGGTTAATATATTTGAACAATGAAACAATGATCTTTTTAAACTAATCAAACCTGCAGAATTCCACAGATTTTCTTCCTGGATCACCACGGAAAACCATGAAAAATTCCATAGCTCCTGTTTGGGCCGGCTAACCGTGACACCGCCTCACCACGTCATTAGTGACTCCTTGCTAGTAGTGGGTTGGACCCCCTTTTTGCTTTCATAACCACCATTAAATGAATATTTGGTTTGTAGTTGTTCCTGGTAGATAATTTTTCAAGAAAATAAATACAAATAAAAAGCAAAAATATGAAATGCATGCATTCAAAAAAAAACAAAAAGGAAAAAACATAAAGACATCTGTGAATTCGAATTTTTTTTTTTTTATAACAGTAATTTACATCAAACACCAAACGCATTGTTCCCCCCCAGGCATCATACATAGATGTATACACAGTAGGCAACAGCCTTTAATAAAATCACAACTGATGTCAAGCTTTATATTTACTTCACAGCCATTTGGCTGTCAGTCTCTTATTAAAGAGCAGCGAGTACAGCAGTAGGTGACAGCTCTGCTACAGCACTCCTGTTCCTGCAGAGTGAGAACGTATGATATAACAGCTTAGGATAAATAAAGAATAAGAGAAGCAGAGATAGAGAAAGCTGTAAATGACAAGATGGAATGGAGATCAACAGTTAGCTGCCTCTGGTGGAAAAAGATGTCCGTCTATCTCAACAGGAAAAAAAAAAAACTATCTAAGTGGATCCTGTAGTGCTCTGGTTCTTCTCCAATTAAAATGAAACTAAAATGTAAAACTGAATGCAGATCTTTTTAGCAGTTCGGAACCACTGAGACTATAGCGTCGAATGCTTAGTTTGATTGACTGGGTAGCCATAATTCTCGTAAAACCAGTATGTTTATTTCCTAATCACAGAGAATATAAAACAACACCGATCCATCATGCTTAGCTAAAGCTGTAAGGACTGGAGCTGATTTTCTGTGGGCTTTATCCCCTGAGTGGCAGGTAGGATGAAGACTCTGCTTGTGGTCTGTTTCATGTCCACACTAATGTTATATAACCAGTCAAGTCATTTGAAATGACAGGTAACTCATATATGAGGTTCTGTGACTTCACCATCTCTCACGAGTGCTACACGCACACACTGGGGACAGTCAAAGGAAACCCATCACTCCTGGCAGGTTCTTCAATTTAAAGTCCCATAATAATGAAGGCCTTGAGGAAATGACAAACTTTATTAGTTTTACAGTCTTTGAACAGTATCACGGAAACATCTTAGGTCTCCTCTCACTTCTTTATATTGTGCCAGTGTTTCTTGTATTTTTTTTTTTCAAAGTGCTCTTGAGCAATCGTTGCTTATGCTTTCTGAAGGTCTTTTAAATGTTTCTTTGGACGCTGGCCGCTTTTTCACTTATTTTCAGTCCAGTCCTTGTGCCTAACTATTTTTCATAGGAAGGTTTTCTTGCGTTTGATAATCCACCTGTTGCAGACCTATGAACATTATCTGACGGTCATGTCCTTAAGCAATAGGAAAAAAATCTAAGACCTAAGTGATGCATCAGGCCTTTTTTCAGGTGTGCTTTTTCTTGTTCTTTTTTTTTTGTTTGTTTTGTTTTTTTACAGATTTGGCATTACTTAAGAAAGTAGTGCAAAAGTGTACCTAATAAAATGGCTGGTCAGTAGCAGATCAAACAGATCTGTTCTTTGAGCTTTAACTTTACTCTCTTGAGTATTTCTCTTGAGCATGCCACAGGCTGAGTCCAGTAGTAGCAACAATCCCACCATGATTTCTCCAGAAATTGCATCATCATTACATTACATCACTGTCTCATAAACATTAGTTAATTGATGTTTATATTTATCACTTTCTTATATATGTACTTTAATAGTATTGGGTAGCTCTATCTATAATTTACCTGCAAAATAATAATTAACAGAGCGTACCATTAGCTGCTTCCTTATTGTTCCCCAAGGCAGATGAATCTGCATCGGTAACTTGGCACAGATTTTACACCAGATGCCCATCCTGATGCATCCTGACACCTGAAACCAGGGAGCTTCTGGCAAACATGCAAACCATTATATTACAGAGTAACTTCTTTCGGCTGCTCCAAGTGTCACCACTGCAGATCATCTGCCTCCATCTCATCCTATCCCTTGCATCCTCTTCCCTCACACCAACCCTCTGCATGTCCTCCTTCACTACATCCATCAATCTTCTCTGTGGTCTTCCTCTTCTCCTCCTGCCTGGCAGCTCCATCCTCAACATCCTTTGTCCAATATATCCACTATCCCTCCTCTGAACATGTCCAAACCATCTCAGCCTTGCCTCTCTGA
>VUQH01048557.1:0-15217 GCA_015106775.1 Etroplus canarensis | reverse complement strand
TGGAAACCAAATATTCCTCATAACTGCACTATATACACAGAAATCTCCCTTCAAGGTGTCTGCAGGGGAAAATAACTCCAACGAAAAATATTGTGCTCTGCTCATCTTGATTTGATCCCAATAACTGCAGTATAAACATCATCTAATAAAAAACTAGATATAGATATGCAATAAATTCTGCAGACTCTATATATATATATATATATATATATATATATATATATATATATATATATATATATATATGAGATTAGAATACGTATTAGAATACAGTCTAATAATGAAACTTGTAAATTTCACATCAGAACATGATCCAGGAAGAGGACGAGGATGACCAGCCACCAGAGTACATTGAGCCTTTGGGTGCAGCACTGGCGCAGGTGAACCAAAGCAGAAGCACCAACAACCCTCTCATGGGTTTGAGTAACCCTGTATTTGGCACCACAGACTTGTAATGTAAATAATGGCTAGTTGCCTTGTATGGACAAATGTTTATTCTTTTTAATCAGTTTAACCAGATCAAGCATTTTTACAGTATAGAAAAGGGAGCTTGTCTTAAAATAGTCTTCACTGTTTTAAAGGTTTAGTTATGGACCTTGTACATGATTCATCGTTCTTAAATTGGTTAATTATTTACCTATACAGTTACTGCACATTTAAAACTAAACCAAAAGTCGATGTGTTATTCTGTGAAAATTATGTAATGATATCACACAATACTGATCTCATGGAATATTGGCTGTTGAATGTTTTGCCATGGTTGCTGAATCCACTTATAAAAACAGTGGCAGGACAGCTATTATTAACTCAATTTCTAGTCTTAGAGCTGAAGTAAGTGGACTGCCTGCTTGCTGTAGCCTCATATTTAGCACATAGGAATGAGAGTGGAATCAATATTCTCACCTAAAAATAACAAGCACTTCCTTTAGGTTTCTGTAGAGACAATTTCAATCCACACAATATAAAAAAATGGACTGCTGCTCATGTAAAACAAAACACTTATTTGATGTACATGTAAATCACTTTATTTTTGTTAATATATTAAGCAGTGGTTTTAAATCAGTTTGATGTGATTTGAAATAATTTGTATTATAAGTCATGACAACACAGAGTTTTGTTGCAGCAATTGCTACAAAAAAGAAAATCAGAACAAGAAAAGGGTTAATTAATGTTGCATAATGTCAGTGTATGAATGACATCCTTATTTATGTCTGTATGCCAGCCAAAATCATTTGCATGTTTCATTTGTCAGTGTTTGCTATGAAATTCTTGATGCAAGGAAAAAAAAAACTCATGCAGAGTGACTTTGTGACTTCCAGCAAGCAGCAGATTGAAAAGCTTATTCACTGTTTACCGACACCAAAATGAATGTATCACAAGTGCAATCTGTGAATAAATTCCTTTCCTTCAAATGTGGATTTGAAGTTAATGTATGAACACTGGCATCACTTACACTGCAAAAACCGCTGAATTAAAATACATTTAAAATCATCACATATTTTTACAACTGTATCACTTATCATGGCATTAAAATACAGCAGGTAGTCATGACTGAAAATACCCAGGAATATCAGGAGTCATTACTTTCCTCGGAAGATGATTATGCAAGTCATCATTACATTTTTATATTTTTCACGATACAAACAAGGCAAAACACTGTGCCAAATCTAAAGCAGTATATAAGACATACAAAAGCCTGCATTAATGGTTGAGACACCTCTTACAAAGGCAACATTTAGGCAATATAAATTTCCTCCACATTTTATTGACAGACCACGAGGTCATAAATCACGTTCAAAAACTGTCACTACACTATCATCTCTCTCAGTCGCAGATGTGTTAAGCTTTTATAGCAACCAGTGAAAAGGAAAAAAGAAAAGCGGGTTGCCATGGCTTCATATTGTCTGAGGTGAGTGAAAAAAGCATCAACAGCTAAAATGACTCAGTGGATGACTGAATGGTTTCAGTGAAAAACATGAAAGGATAGGAGCTAAGCTAATGATGATGCTGATGTATCACTTTCATTTCCCCAAACGTCCATCACTCTGTCAGTATGTGCAGAGACGTTTGTGAATAAGAAAATCGGTGGGAAAATATTCAGAATATATGGCTGTTTCTCTGCGATTAATGCTTCTCAGTACAAACTTTACATTAAAATCTTTTGTGCTTGCTTGTCTTGAGTGAAGAGGTGACTTTTTTTCTCACACTCTCTCGACACTGTCAATCAGTGAATGCACTGGAGCCATTCCACATATATCAGATACCATGTGATTGTCTCTCCTGTCACTCAGTGGTATGAGCTCTGGAGCAACAATGTGGCTGCTGCACATTCTCCATCAGAAGGCGGAAGGGGTTTCTTCTGCGTCGGCTCACTTTCCCATCCTGCTCCCCTCTCCTTCCTGCCCGGCCCTTACCTGATCCCCCTTGGGTTGTCTGAGGTGTAGCTGACGGGTTGAGTGGAGGTGGTGGAGGCATGGAGGACTGCCTCTTTTGCTTCTGCACCTGTTTCTCCAGGTGTTTTTGGATGGCTGAGCCCAGCACAGCTACTTCCACCACAGCTCCGTACACCTCCCATGTCATCCCTTTCTCATCCCAGCTCACCTCCTGCACTGGCTCCTCGCATTTCTCCTCATCTTTCTCCTTACAGTTTATTGCCTCTTTTTTGTTCTCTGCAGCTGCTTCCACCTTTTTTTCTTCAGTTACTTCCTGCTCCTTCTCCTCCATCGCTTGCTCCTTATTATCCTCTTCCTCCTCCACTATCTTCCCCTCTGTGCAAGTCTCCTTCCTGACCTCAGGAAAAGTTGTCGTGACGGGAGTTCTTGGGGTCATGGGTGCCGTAGCGACAGAGCGAAACTCCACCTGCTGACCCACCTGCAGCTCAGCATCTTTGGTCTCTGTGCCAACAGCACCACAGTTTCCAAAGGAGCTGGGGAAGTGGAAAGCATGGTCCCCCTCAGGAGGGGTCATGGGGCTGGTAGCCACAGACTGACACTGCACTACCTCCAGGCTAACTTGTGTACGGATGTTGTGGCAGCCAAAGGGAGCTGGTGATTCAGGAACAGGAGATTTTATCACAGAAATGTCTCTCAACTCTTCACATGCATCTTTGTTGTCTTTGACCACTGACTTTTCAGATCCCGTGCATGTATCTGTATATTCACCAGCAGCAGCAGAGTGTTCTTCAGTTTGTGTATCATTTGTGCTTTCCTGAGCAGGGGTGACAGTTTCAGCGAAGACCTTTTCCTTTCCATCCTCCTTCTTTACATCACTACTGTTTTCTCCAACTTCCTCATCTTCATCTATTTTGACTATCTCTGGCTCAATGGAATAAAAAGATGACTCAGACTTTTCTGTTTCTTCTTCCTCATTGTTGCCATAGTGGGTCACCAAGATTGTAATGTCTTGATCCATACTTCCCATCCTCTGCTTCTTAGACTGCTGATTAATATCCTGCACATTTACTTGTAAAGCTACAAACCCAGTCGTTTGGCTGTTAGTGGAGCTCTCAGTCAGCTCCTTTGCTGTAGGAAATTTCAAAACTTCAGTTATCTCTGACTCAACCTCTGCTGTACCTTTTGTCTCCTGTTGGCCAATCTCCATCTGCTCCTCATTATTTTTCACTTTCTCATCCTTCTGGACCTTTTCTCTCCCAGTAAGCTCTGGGAAAGCTGTGCTATAGGGCGTCTTTGGGGTCATGGGGGACGTGGCAACAGAGCAGAACTCCACTTGCTGACCCACCTGCAGCTCTGCATCTTTAGTGTCAGTACCCACAGCTTGAGGTTTCCCAAAAGAACCTGGGAAGAAGAAGGAATGGCTGCCCTCTGGAGGAGTCATAGGGCTGGTGGCTGCTGAGCAGCACTGCACCACCTCGAGGCTCACCTGTGTGCGCATGTGGTGCTGTCCGAAAGGGGCTGGGGAATATGGGTCAGATGGGTCTGGAGTTGATGGGACAGGAACTGAGATTGTCTCTATGTCTACATATTTTTCACTCTCGTGATTTTTATTCTCAAACTTTTCCTCCTGAATTTCTGTGTTTCCATCTCCATCACTCGGGAACTTAATAGACGCTGCTGCGTCATTAGTTGTAGTTGTCAGTGATTTATCAGGGACTTGTATCACAGGCTGTATACAGTCTTTAACTTTTTCAGTGTCTGATAGATCAGTGCTGTAGTAATTTCCTCCTGAAAGCACCTGATCTTTGGCTATTAGGTCTTCCTCTTTCTCATCAACAGAGCTGACATTTGAGTGTAGTGTTGTCTGATAGTCCCCTTGAGTGCTTGATTCTTGACTCTTGTATAGTTGAGGTCCTTCAGGTGCAGCACTGCTATCTGAGCCTCCTGGTTGCCCCTCATTATCCATCTTCTCACAAGGCTGGTGGTCCTCTGTGAGACCTCTCATCTCATCCTTTAGGCTTCCCATTCTGTCTCCGCATTAAGGGGGTAGAATTACCTGCAGGCATAACACGGCACTATGAAACTGTGCAATTTTGAATTGGTAACAAGCTCAAGCATAATTATAAGATAAAAATGCGATATGAAATGAGATTGATGACAACTATTCAAATAAACACATGAACATAACTGCTGCTACTTGATGGAAATTGTTTGCACGCTTACTTTAGTATTAAAAGACACTGTAAGCTAAAGTATTTGCTTTTATTCAGCAAAAAAAAATTAAGTCAAACCTCTATGCCCTAAAAATATTTTATCATCAGCTCCTATCAGAATTCTGTTTTATTCCATAATGACATAACACAAACAGCATGCACGTGAATTCAGAGTTGTTAAAATGTAACTATAAAACAAGCATGAAAAAAATCATGACATACCTCGGCAGTCTAAAGTCAGATTGAAGCTTCTCCACAGCTCTTCTTCAGATTTGGGTCAAACATCGCAAATCTCAGCACTGAATGAGACAAACATCTGCTCGTACATATCCCCTGGTGATTGATGCTGATTGCAGTGGCTACAGGTTTGTCTCTAGAAGAATCTATCTTAGGCAATCCTCGCTCTTTAGACTGTGTCTGTGTCTGTTGAAAAGCTTCACATTTCCAGTTTCCTTGGAAACCACGGTCGGGTTTCTGGCAGTGAGTGGTAATGTAATGGCAAAATCTCTCTCCAGCTCTCTAATCAGCAGTAAATCATAACAATTAACTTCAGGTTCTCATAGAAACACAATGGCTACTGTTTGCAGGAAAATAAACCTGTGAACTGGCTAAATTTTAAAGGAGGTATAAATAGGTAATAAAATCCTTTCATGTCATTACAAATGATCACTGTGAGGGTTGCTGAAGGGAGGGTGGGTGAAGTATGCAGAAGAGGGATTTCTATTCACAATAATGAACCACTGTTTTGAACTAAAGCAGCAGTCTGTGTGTGTCTGTTAAGGCCACATTTTTCTGATCACAGCTGTTTAGCAACATCAATAAGCAGTCTCAGTTTTTTTAAAATGCTTTAAACTGTGTTCTTTTTCAGGAAGGCAGATAATCACAGGTTCATTACAGGACCCCCCCCCCTCAAAAAAAAAAATCTTGCAAACACAAAGCTTGTGGAGGAAATCAGAGAAATATTGGTAACAGTGAGTATTCTGCTGCATCTGTACATGAAAGACACAACAGAGAATTTTAGCTGAAGGAGCCTGGAAGCAGCAGAGCTTTGCCTCCCACACAAACAAACACTTGTAAATCATCAAGTCTTTCATACTCATTCCTCATTCCCCTCCAACCTCTCTGCTTTGCGACACATATTTCTCTGGAGTCTCTGTAATTCTGCCTGCCTTGAGCTATTGAGTGGGACCGAGGACGTTTATATTTCTTTCATTTTTTTGAGACTCCTTCCCTGACTTGCTCATAGCATAGCGGTGGGCTGCAGCTTGGCCAGAACACTGTGTACTGACATAAGTATTCTCACCGTTAATTCAAAGGCCGCCACAGAGTTCTGTTGCCTAGCAACCACGTAGTGGGATGCAGGGGAGGTGTGCTGCTGAGGGACCAAGGTAGACCAGCTCTGATCACACTCTCATCAGGAGCCATCAGCCTGCCAAAGGCCATCTTCTCAGCAGTGTGTTGGTAATAATGATGACCGTGGTGATTCAATGATGAGGGCGCTCCACAGAGCAAAAACAGGATGCATCACTGATACAGTGCCTCTAGAGCTACTAACAGTGTTATCTCTACCGTGTGTGTCAGGATATCACATTTTAAGAACCTGAAAAAGGTGTTGGTATTCGTTTATTTTGCAAAACAGTCATAAAGCAAGAAACACAAATGAAAAATTAGAACAAAAGAGACAATTTATAAACATTTCTTTTGGAATGTTAACCATGTGACGAAATATATGGTGTTTATATCTTTTTTCAGGTTGCTGGTGCCAGCATACTTCCATCCTAACAATATTCCCTGTCTAAAACCTAAGGATGTTCAGACAAATTGGCTTAAGTTAGAATTAGGAGTGTTTGTTCTTTAGGGATCATTTGGTCTCCATTTTCTGTCCAAACTCCTTGATGGCATCCGTGGCCTTGTCTGCAGCTTTTCCAATGGCTGCTTGAGTCTGCCTGCTGGCTTCTTGAGCAGCTTCAAAAGGTCAGGGCAGAACACAAGAGAAATATGTTAATCAGCTAATCTCCACTATTCAGCTGGAGAAACTGAACAGAGTTTGATTTAAAAAAATCAAACAATTTTTTTTTTACCTCACATCCAATCTTGATGTATAACAAATATAATCTATTCAGATCCAAACATCTTAAATTCCTGTAACAACTTGAGGATTTAGTGCTAAAACAAATTTGAACCAAGCTAAATTTGATCGTTTTTTTTCTGTTGCACTTTATAATACACAGTATAAAATAATCATCCATCCATCCATGACAAATAATACTTTGATAATAATTCTGGGAATACTTTCACATCAAGCCCACTATTTCACTGTATTTTGATTGTTAGAGTTTTTGCAATTTATTTTAATGAAATTTTTCATTTTAACAACTCAGTTTTTATTGGCCTTTTAGCATTTACTTTGGCTGCAGTCTGACTGAAAGCTTGTGTCTGCAGTCCATGACATGTCAACTCCAAATAATGTATGTATTATATAACCATACAAAGAAGGAACGTGCACTTTACCTGTGCTAGCTGTTTCTTTAGAGGAGTCTGCCACCTGCTGAACAGCTTCCTGAGCTGCCTGCACTGGAAACACATCACAGAATCTTACAGTGACTGACCTTTAAAGATACACTTAATTCAATGTGAAAGATCGTAAATAATAAAATATTGCATTAATTGTTACACAACTCTCTGTTTTCAGGGTTTTTCTGACTTCCAGGTCTTACATTGATCATATCATATTATAGCTACTGGTCTCTACCTGCAGTGTCTGTGACTCCTTTTGCAGCTGAGTGGCTCGTGCCTTTCAGGCTCTCAAAGGACTTCTTGAACGAGGCCATGGTTCCTGTCTTTGTTCCTGCAGACTCAACACATCCATCTGACCCGACAGCGGTGGGAGCAGCTGTTTAATACCCTCTGTTTGAGCCCAGCACCACCTAGCCTGCACGTTCCAGATGGATTAACCAAAACAAAACCCACCCAAAGAGGTCTGATCAGACTGGCATCCCAAATATGGCAGCATTGTGCCAAGTTCCAGAGCCAACTCAGCAGATTTTACACATCCTGTAATCAAACCCCCAGACAAGAGTGAGCAAAAAGTTAAACATGCGAGGGGGATACATAATAGATACTTAGCGAGGCCAGCTTGTAGAATAAAAGGTTTAAAATATAATGAGTGGTCAGTGCAAAAGGCGAGTTTAAACACTATCAAACAACACTTATAAATGCTTTTTTAACCTTTTATTTACAGAGGATTTGTATGTCTGGCGTAACACATAACCCTTTATATTGACAAGTCCTGCAATTTAAAGCACATATTGATCTGACAACCATTATGATTCCAAGACATAATATATTGACTTCAACTTGGTAAAATCTTCAGTACACACAAACACACGCACACACAAACATGTATAGTCTGTCCGTTTCTAACAGATAGTTTACTGGAATGATTTCACAAGCAATCATAAAGATACAATGTAAAAAACTCTTACTTCAAGAAACGTTCAAATTAATTTTTAAAGAAATGCAAAAAAGAAAATTATCCACAAACAGGCATTGTCGACACTTAGGAGGATATTATTGTATTCATATCTGCTTGCAACCGGTCATATTTATTTTTTCCACTCCCAATGTCTCATTGGAAGATGATGAACATCTATTGCACATTTCTAAATACAGATACACACAAGTACAAAGTCACAAGTCCTGGCTCTGGTCTCATTTCATTGGGAGGGAATCAAGGAAATGAGACTGAGAGGACAAATCCTACATTTCAATAAATACCTACACCCAACACATTACATTAATAACATGACATTTACAATATATAATAATAAAAGATCTGTCTTGAAGGAAGAACATTTTTCAGTGGGAATGCTTGTCTTTTTTGTTGTTTTTTTTTTGCAACGGGAATATAATTGTAATAGTTTCAGCATTTGTCCTTTTTATTATTAGAAATATTATTGTGCTGCTGGTTGGATGGTGGCTTGGACTGATGCTTTTATGCTTCTGGCTCGTAGTCCTGGCTCTCCTGAGGAAAAGAAGAACAGGTTTTATGAGACTGGCTTATAAAATGTGCAGCACAGAGAAGCTCCAGGTTCATTTCAACAGTAAGTCTCTAATTACATCTAAATCATATGAAATTCAACTTTAATCTGTTTTAGTGGAATATATGACAGAGAGCTTATGGTAGCAAAGGCTTGGTCTTAGCAGAAGGTAATGATGTCACTACATCAGAACTGAGCTCCTCTGCTCCTTCAGTGCTCCTGTCCAGCCTAAAGAGGGCAGCACAAGACTGCACTTGCATCAAGGACTTGTGTCGTGAGCACATTCCCCATATCCTTGTAACCCTGAACACGCCTCTGCCACACACGATCGTGAAAAAATAAATAAATAACACAGCCTCCAATAGTCTTACGTCATCTAATGTATTCATAAAGCCAAGGGTGATAATGGATGACACAGATTTTTTTTCTACCAGTTCCTTCGCCTGATGACTTTGTTCACTCTGCAGCACTCAGACTCCATATTTACAGCAATGCAGGGAGACCCTGACATTACCCACAATGCATGGAGGCAGAGAGCGTCATCACCACACCCTTTCAAACAGAGCCTGTACGCCACTGGTGTAGCAAAGGATGGGGGAGGGGAATGAGACGATCAAGAGTAGAAGAGAAAGCCGGGAGGAGAGAGGAGGACAAGGATGATATGGGCTATATCCATGGAGTAATTTACTTTTAATTTGGATCTTAGGGACTATTTCAGCTTTACTCCTTTCACCAATTAATACAACAGTGCACTGATGCAGGATTTAAATCAGATTTAAAAGAAAATGCACAGAATAAATTTATCATTTCTAGAGATCATACATAATCTCAAATTAAATCTTCTTTCAGCTGATTCAGAAGATGCATATTTTTAACTAAGAATAACACTGGAGTAGTCCTTTCTATACTAGCACAATTAGTCTTTTTTCATTATGTGCATTGTGTGATATTTTTATATACTATCATAGCTATTTAAAATCTCTTTCCAAAGCGATCAGTTCTGCACAGTTTGTCTCACCCCTGACGGCCACATTCCAAAAATAACCATCTGTGTCAGACTCACGTCCTTCCTTCGTGCACACCGACACACACCCCAATGCTTAGTGAAGGTAGGTGGTGCTATTTTCACTGTACTAGCAGAGTGGCAATGGGCTTGTTTAGCCCTATGTTATCATTTCCACAGAAAAGAAGAATTACCTCAGCATGAGCTGTAGTGTTTGTGTGGGACACAAGTGGAGGGCAAGTGTGGAGTGCTATTGAAATCCAATACAGCTAAAATGTGTATCCATGCAGAGCTTGTGATTACTGATGAGCCTCAATCTACTCTAAGTAAATAGACTCATCCCTGCCTGAAGTCCACCACTTTAGTTTTTTTATAGGCCTTCACATAAAAACGATACATAAGATAATAATATAGTTCAATGTAAATGTTTATTCATGTGATGAATCATAATAGAGCAGAGCCATGTATGCGTTTTGCATACTGTACGCTGATTACCTGCTGGGACTCATCATATGTCTCCCCTTCTGGCTCCAGCATTGCCTCTCCCTGGCCCTCCATGGCCTCCTGCCCATACTCCTCAGGCTAGAGAGAATGAGACAAAAATAAGAGCTGAGAAAGGGAAAGATTCACATTAACAGTAGCAACCACACATATAGAATGTCATCATTTCTACAGTGTCAACCAGTTTTTTTAATATTTTCATACTTCTATTCAAAAAGCCCCAGAAATTACATTTCTTCATACTGTTTTTATACAAATTAATACAATTATTAAAGTATCATCATATTTGAATACATAAAAATGTAGAACATATGACGAAAAGTATTTTTGTTCAATTTTAATAGGCTGGTGTGGAAAAGATAGAGTTAGACAGACCAAGTTTCTTTTCACACAGGTTTGGTCCAGTTCTTGGAGGATTCTGGAAACAACAGTAAGTGTTCTTAGAGGACCTTGTGGGATTTTCAGCTAGCGGAAGGACTCTAGGGTAGTTTGCTTATCCCGCTACTTTGACTTAAACTACTGTACCATACTTTTCAATGGATTGGAATGACATTTTTTCTCCTACATGATGACTTGCAACATCCCCATATCAATCCTACCCCTATCAATCTTAGTTGCACACTGTACTTAGCCAAAAAATGCAATGTGTATGCAGGATAAGGCAGGGTTGCCAACTTTCTACTGACACATGTCAGGGGATGGAGATGGAGGGGCACAGCTGTGGCCTGTGACCTGTGTCAGGAACTTTTTTAAAAACCTGTTTTGGCAATTTGAATGAAGTGGCCCTTTACAACATATTAAAACTATTAACAGTTGTTCCATGGTGTATCTGAGGGTTAAACACACTCATACGCACACACACACACATGTACAGTGATGTGCAGTAGTCTGCCTTAATAAATAGAGGTCTTGATGGCTATAACGCCTATTGGCATGATCATGGCACAATAACCACTAGAGCAGGTACTCATTTCAAATTTTAAGTAGAAAACTCCACCAGAAAGTCAATGATGTAGTAGTTCATCTGGCTCACAGTCCGTCACAATTCACAGGTTATTATAATGTGTGAAGTAAAGAAAGAAAGTGATACATTGCCTTGCCACTGGTTGGCTGTATTGCACAAACTAATGAGAATTAAATCCACTGAGAAGTCAAAAAGTCTCACAGTCATATCCAGGGCAAATTAATCTTTTTTACAACCAAGTTAAAGTATTTGAGTTTAGTAGCATTATGACAACATGGTCAGTAGTAACTATGGCCATAAAAAGCATGAAACTATGTGAATGCATTAGCATGTCATAGCATGTTGTTAACATTATGGTGATAGGAAGGTCCCAACTGTGTGGGGCCTTCCTGTGTGGGAGTCAACCAACAGGACCACTACCGCCATGATCACGACCAATAAGCTCATCATCATCACCATCTAACAGGCTACAAGTGGTAATTCACGTGTGGAAAAAGGGATATGTCAAGCTATCACAGTGCGATTAGCATCATCTAAAACAAGAGAACCATTGAAAAATTGACAACACAATAGGAATAGCAAGTATAGGAACAGTGACAGGGGAACATTACTAACTGAGCTTCAGATTTTCCACTTGTGAAAACAGGGTATTATGCTGATCATGCTGGCAACCAGGTTATTGCCCTATCATATATTACATATTATTATGTCATAAATAAACCAAATGACAGCATTGATGTATAGATAGCAGAAGGGCACATGCAAACAATCACTTTATGAACAATCCAGACCAGAATAGCGATTCTTGTGAAAATGGAATGTTCCCATAAAATGAAAAATATTACCTTAATTTTGAGCATAGGTTGGGTAAAGACCCATAATAGGACCATTGTGCACTGTGCTGCCAGGCAAAAGGAGAAGAGAAAGACCACAGAGAACATTTGTGTAGTGAAGGATGACATGCAGAGCCAAAGGTTTGCCAAAGAGGATGCAAGGGATAGGATGAAATGGAGGCTGTGGCCACCCCCAATGGGAGCAGCCAAAAAAGAAGGATAATGAGTGAAGTTACCCCAGCTTTGTCTTGTGTGTAAATGGGGCTTCAGAGGAATCAATAAACTCAGAGGAAAGACTCCTACAAACAACCAGAAGCAACAAATACAACTTGTGCTTTTGTTAATATTTTATCAAACCTAGATTATGCTACATCAATTATAACCCATTCATAACCCCTTATTTATCAGACTGTGCACATCTGGCAACTTGAGCACTTTTTTAAGCACATAAGTTTTTCTGTGATGTTGATGGTCCAGTGTTGGAACTGAAGTGTAAAGTGTTTAACATTTTTTTTTCATACAGTAGGGACTTCTTCTAATTTTGCATGAGATTTGTTTGGTCAACAAAAGCCTGGGGGGCTTCAAAGCATGCTGGAAGTGTGGCAGTTGATAACCCTGCTAAACTAAGATGGTGATCACCTTCTTAACATTAGCATATTCACATTGTTATTATTTTCATTACTGTGGCTTTTAGCTTAAAAAAGACCATACAGAACCATTTTTATGCTTGCTCAAAGATTGCAGCAAATTTGCAAAGATTGCAGCTCAGTGTGTGACTGGAATATAAATTTAAAACTGGAGGAATCTGGGGTGAGAAAAATCCAAAACCAACAGTACGTTCATCTGTCAAAACATCTTACCAAACCACTCACACAAACCACATTGTCTCTGTCTTCTACTTAAAAATGGCTTTCACTTAAAAAAGTATCAATTTCTTCTTAAAACAGCTGTTCTCTGTGGTTTGCAGCAAAATCCAGTCAAACAGCAATAAATATTACATTTGTTGGAGACTATTTCCGGTTGTGAATCAATACATATTTGAGAAATGCTTGCCTGTAAAATCAGATTGCTGTTATTTTGGTCCATATATATATATGTGTGTGTGTGTGTGTGTGTGTGTGTGTGTGTGCAAACATGGGCAGACTCTTTACTTTACACTTGAGGTGACACTGAAAATCTAATACCTTCATATCTTTAAACACAGCGATCACAATATATCATATTAGTTTGTATAGATTTACCTGCTGCAGTAACTGCTTCTGAAAGTTTTTTTTAAACAGACAGAGCTCCATCAAAGCAAAGTTAGTGGGTCACCACCGCACAATTATTTTTAAACCCAGCACTAATCAAGTCAATTAGGTCAGAGAAGAACAGCCTGTAATCCTGTGTGCTGTATCAGGCTTGTTATTGCTATAAGCCCACCAACACGATTAGCATGGTCTTAAAGGCTGCACAATGGTAAACTCTCGCAAAGACACCCCTAATCAGATGGGGCATTGCCTGAGAAAAAAGTAAACATGAAACAAGACTCTTTGTGCAATTACAGCAGGAGAAAAAGACAAGTTGTATTTGTGATTGGCTGTACATCTAAATGAGCCTTTTGTTCAGACTGTGTAGCACAAATCTCCAGAAAGCATTTTAAGTTAGTGTCTTAAAGTATTCTTTAAAAGTTAAATAATTTTGCCACCGGAAGGGATGTGTAAATGAAATTTTATGGCGTGAAATCTAGTGAATGTTACTTTAAAATATCTACAGGATAGAGTTAAACAGAATGGAAGCACAGCCCAAAGAAGCCCAAAATTAACCAAAAAGTAGCTGTACACATTTGCTAACAGTGTCAACAGTTTAGCAGTCTGTTGTGAGGGTGTTGAAATGAGGAGTTATATCACTCAGATAGTGCCTTGGAGAAGCCTATTAGAGCAGTCTGTCAGATTTACTAGATTAGTGAGTCAGTGGAGAGGGTCCAACTCTGAATGATGAAGGCTTAGGACAGGATGAGGACCTCACTGTGTCACTGACAGTCTGACAGAGATAGACAAAAAGTCAGCATACTGACAGTGCATCTCTAGGTCAATAAAAGTAAAGAATACAAAATTAAAACAGCATCATAATAGAACATGTGCCACTCAAATGTCTAAACTTTGCAACAAGTAAAGTTTTCATTGTTGCTGCGGCAAGTCAGATCTGTTTTGTCCCTCTCCTCATTATATTAAGACCTAAACCAGAAAGTCAATGATGTAGTAACTCATCTGGCTCATCATCTGTCACAATTCACAGGTTATTATAATGTGTGGAGAACAGAAAAGTGATAAAAGTAATAAACTGTCTTGTCATTGGTTGGTTGTGGTGCATAAACTAATGAGAATTAAAATCCAATGAGAAGTCACCCTAACCCTAACCCTAACCCTGCATGGTCAGTAGCCATGGCCATTAAAACATGAAAATGCATGCAACCATTATCATACATACACTGACCATATTACTGATGTTCAACCAACAGGACTACTTCCTCTATGATCATGGCCAATAAGATCATGTTCATCACCATCTAAAAGGATAAATAGTATGCAACATGTGTGGCAATTCAGGCTATCACAGTGCTATTAGCAGCTGGTCTTCCATCTAAAAGAGAAGAAACCTGCTAGCATGACAGGAATTATGACAATGGAATGTTTCAAATTGACCTTCAAGTTTTCAACTGATCATGTTGGTGAACCAGGTTATTGCCCTTTTATCACTTACAATGAACCAATGCCACGCCTACGCCAAGGCCCTAGTTCTTGACCAGCCCTAACCTAGCGTTAGACATTATTATGCCATAAATAGATCTAATGATGGCATTTATGTAGAACATGGCAGAGGGGCACACTCAAACACTCTGTTTATGAACATTAAAATCCAGACCAATCTTCTTCTTCTTTCGGCTGCTCCCGTTAGGGGTCGCCACAGCGGATCATCTGCCTCCATCTCACCCTATCCCCTGCATCCTCTTCCCTCACACCCACCCTCTGCATGTCCTCCTTCACTACATCCATGAATCTTCTCTGTGGTCTTCCTCTTCTCCTCCTGCCTGGCAGCTCCATCTTCAGATTAAAATCCAGACCAATACTCATAAGAATAGCGATTCTTGTGAAAATGGAAAAGTCCCAATCTAAGGTGGTATTATATGGCTGCCCAATTAACCTCAGCATCATATTACTTTAATAACACAGCACCCCCTGTTTGGGTAAGCATTGAGCAAGAGTCTATCCCAGAGCTACCACTAAGTCT